>MU857704.1:6761-108208 GCA_033296725.1 Corynascus novoguineensis | reverse complement strand
AGCATCACCACCAGCATCACCACCAGCATCACCACCAGCATCACCACCAGCATCAGTTACCTCGCCCCCTCCCGCCCGCTTCCCCTCCTCCTCCTCCACCGAGATTCCCATCACGCGCTTCTCGGCCTTCACGGCTCGCTCCCTTCTCGCCTCGAGCTCCTCACGCCGGACAAGTCGCCTAAGGGCCTCGCTGGCCTGGACGAGCCCGTCGATGCTGATGGCGTGGTTGGTCATCTCGTGGTTGATGTACGTGTAGACGGCCGCGGGGCTGTCACAGCGGAGGAGGAGTGCGGGCTCGTTGAGCTTGAGAAGGGCGAGGGCGACTTGGAAAAGGAAGGCGCCCCGCTCGTGCGGGTTGCAGAGGACGACGTCCCAGACGCGGAAGAGGGCCTCGGCCGAGAGGCAGTCGGTGAACAAAGACAGGAACCACTGGAACGTCATGGTCTCAAGGTCGATCGCGAGGGCGTCGAAGCGGGCTGAGAGGCGGGGGAGTACCTCACGCACGTACTCCCGCAACACCGCCTGGTCCGCCCGCGATGCCAGCAGTGAGTGGTCCAGATAGCGCGGCGGCAAGATTGCCTCGACGACGGAGCAGAGAATCCAGAAGGCGTCCTCAGCCGAGGGCGTGATGAGGAGGAGATTGGCCACCACCAGGTTCATGCCCTGGCAATAACCGACGTCCGGGTTGCGGCGCGAGTAGGCCAGCAGTACCTCGTGCAGCTTCTGAACGCCGGGACCCTTGCGGAAGAAGATGTTGTCCGTCAGCGTGCGCGTGATGTCGGCCTTGATCTGGGCGACCACCTGGGGGTCGTCGCTCGTCTCCGGGCGGGCAACGAGGGAGGCGTAGTAACCCGGAATGCGAAGAGCGTTGGCGCCGCAGCACTCGGACCAGATCTTGGACCGGTAGGCGACGGGAATGCCGCCGAGGACCAGGGCGCGAAACTCGTTGGCCTTGGCGCGGCCGATTTTGCCCTGGATGCCGAGGCTAGCGACGCCGATGAGCTCGCCGTCGCCGATGCGAGTCTCGGGCATCACGGCGGTAGCACGTTGGAACCGCGCTTCGGCGGCCGCGGCCGCGGCTGCTGCAGCCGCCTCACCATCGCGTTTGCGCTCTGCTCGAACTTTTCGCAGAAAGTCGTTCCACCTGACCGTCTTCTCACGTTGGAGAGTGTCGTGCAGGTTGTTGAGGTTCTCCAGGAGCAGCTTGACCGGCTCGGCGTCTTCTTTGGCAAGCGTGGCGGGGAGAGACTGCTCGCCCTCGGAGGGGGACTGAATCTCGCTGTCGCTTGGTGTTATGGCCGCCGTGGTTGTGGCAGGCGGCAAGAAGCCCCTGTCTTCTGACATGATGCCGGGCGAATGGCTGGGGGACTTAGGTGGCGGAGTCTCGGCAGCCTCTAGCACCTCGAAACCTTGAGCGCTAATCAACGGCGTGTGGGAAAGGAGTTCGGTCGGGAAGGTCGCAATCTTTAGGTAGTCCTGCCACCTCTTGGGTTTCGTCTCTTCGCGGGGCTCTTCGGACGAACCAGGCGTGTCGGGCCGTCCGTCGCTCGCGAGGCTCATCGTCCCGCTGGCGCTGTCCTCGAGCACCACCGGCGACAGGTTGTTTCGGCCATGGATCATTTCCGAGCGGCTCTTCTTCTTAGCGTGGCGGGCCATTTGAGCAGCCTCCCGTTGGCGCTTCTTCCGGCGCTGGTCGTAGATGAAGCCGAAGCGGTCGGTAAGGAAGTCGGAACCCAGGTGATTGTTGTAGATATGGGTCAACGTTGGCGGCTGAGCTTCCGCCGGAAGAATTGTGTCCATCTCGACGGGGCCGTAGCTCTGATGCCGCGCAAGCTGATCCCCTCCCGGAGTAAGGACCATGGTGTCCCAGCGGTCTTGGGATAAGGCTCGTGATGGGACATCGATGGGGCGGACAGGGCCGGCTGGTCGACGCATTGCCATCAAGGCCTTGGGGCCGCTCTGAGAGGACATCACGCGGGTCGAGTTGCCGGTATTGAGGCTCGAGCTCGATGGTGTCCTTGTCGAACCCCCAGGTTGAGCACTGCTTGAACGTCCGCGGGCCTCACCGTCGCGCGCCACTGATGCTCCACCTGCCACTAACCGCAGCGCCATGCTCGCGAGGGACGGCTTTCGTGAGGCATTGCTCGAGCTGATGCTGGATGCGCGGCTAGGGCTCCGCACAGCCGTGTTCTCTTCCGGCGGAGTGAAGAGGTCGTCCTGCAAAGGCGGCCGTCGCTCTGCTGGCGTGGCCTTGACGACAGAGGATTCGGGCTTGCTTGCCTCCTTTAGCAGGCTGCTCGCCCGGTTAGACTTCTTCACTGTACCGCTTCCCCAAAGGTAGTCTTTCCATCCCCGCGCCGAACCCTTGGGAACCTCAGCATCTGTACCAACAGGCAAGGGAACCGAGCTTGAGCGGATTGTCGCCTCGTTCAAGACGTGGCTTGGAAAGGGGTGCCGGACGTCTTCGGCCATGGCGTCCGTCACGAGGTCTGAAATGCCTTCTCCTGATGCCCGTCTCGACGCCCCGTTGGCCTTTGCTTGCTGCTCTACGGCTCGCAGCCGCGTCTCCAAGTCCAAGCTTGACAAACCACATTCGAGGATGATCTTTCGCAGCGCCCGCTCCCGTTCATCGGCTCGACGGCGCATGCTGGCAATTTGGGCGTCTCGCAGGGCTAGATCCTCGGCTATCTGGCGCACGAGATTAACTGCCCCGTGGCGGGAAATCAAGCGCTCGATATGCTCATCATCGGCAACGTGCAGTGCTCCTGGAATCTTCCGCGAGGTCAGAGGTGCATCCTCGAAGAGGGCGCCGCGCGCGGGCGAGACAGCGGTGGCGGTGAGGTGGTCCACAATCGCAGAAGGCTGGACCCAATCCTGCTGGCCACGGCCCGGCTGACCACTCGCTTCCTGCTCTTGTCCTCGCCCCTGGTCATGGCTCTCCTCGCCTAACACTTCATCTTGTTCCGAGATAGTCGAGCTTTGTGCTGATGTCTTGCGTGACGACGTCACCGGAGTTGAGTCATTGTCCTGGCGGAAGAAATAGCTCCTCTCTTCGCGTGGCGAGTCGGGAGAAAACGACGGGAATGAGGTCAGGGACTTGTCGGATGGGGCGATAGAAGATGCCGAGCTTGACGGCTGCGATGTCAACCTCTTGCGGACGCGTGCAGTCGATCGGTGGCTCCTTATCGAAGTGGCGGATTGTTGGGATATGGAGCGCTCAAGGGGCGCTGCTGAAGAAGAAGAAGCTGTCGTCGCCTCCATAATCCCGCTTCAGGATGTCGCATCGTACTCATCGGCGGGCGTCTATTGGCAGTGTTATGGGTGCAGAGCGGGGGGAGGGGTCGCTGGGGAGCTTTGGGTATGGATCACCGACTCATTTCAGCGGTTTCGAGGAAGATAGAGAATTCAGTATTGTTTCCAGAATGGAAAACAGGGCGAAAGCGGCGAGAGCTTGGGATGATAGTACCAAAGGTTTGGGTTGTGATTTGGCGCGGTGCAGGTTGGTTAGAGCTGTTGCACGATTGTGTCACGGCATGCAGTGGAGGACCGCCGTTCATGCGCCCACTATCCTTGGAACTCGGGCCTGGCCCGCGGTTACTTCAGCGGCCGATCTGCGCCTGGGGTTTGTTGGACTCTAGCGTCGGGAGATGCGCCATCTTTACGATACTTGATTGGTAGAACACGCCAAGCCTGTTTGACAGGGCCCGCTCACCGTTCCAGGCCGTTGGAAGCTCTCGTTGGAGTTTGCCAGGTGCCTGACACTCGGCGCCAGGCTGCAGCCGCTCCTCTCGCCCACTGTGCTCTTCATTCCATAACGTTAGCTCAGTTTAACCCGGAAACATTGCTAAACGGCAACAACCTCCTTCTTCATATTTCTCCCTCCCTTAGCTGATCATAGTTACCTTTTGTATTCGTTTTCCTTGCTTCTCTTTCCTTTCTTATCTTTTTTTTTCTTCCCTGTTTTTTTTTTTTGGTTTGCTCCTACCTCGTTTTCCATTTTCTTCTCCGAATTGTTCCCGGGCTTGTAGGAAATAATTAGAGACTGACTAGTTAGTTAACGGACATAATTACTGTATATGTTGACTTGTATATAGTATACTAGTCAATGACCTCAACAACTTGAAGCAAACATTACACTGCCAAAGAGCAGAAGCGTCGCTGACAACGATTGAACCACGGCCTCTATCGAACAAGAGACCAGCCAATGCTAATCCGTCTGACTGCTTCCATCCATACCTTATTACGCCTTTGCTACCTGTCTAGACCTATTCCTCCATTCGTCTTTACTTTATATATCCCGTCCTCCCCCTTTCAAGAACCAACCTATATGCGACGCCCCATGACCCTCGTTCCCTCCCCTAGTCTATTATGACCCTTCTGACTACACCGACCCCCGACGGGCTAATCAAGCTGAAGATGTTGACTCTTGTTTGCATGTCCTGTCCAGTCTTCTTTTGCAGCCGCTCTGAAACAGAACGCTACAGCCTTAGATTACCCCATCACCGGTTCCATCCCTTACACTAGACATTCTCGACACGGCAGACGCCACTGTATTTCCCCTCGCCGTCGCCCCGCTGCTTCCACTGGTTCGAGGGCTTACAGCATCCGCCCCGTCTCTACTATTACCACCCCCCCCAGGCTTGAACTCTCTCTCTGACGCCGCCATGGCATCAGCATCGCGGGCGCCGTGGTGCTGATAGCTACCGCTACCGCTCCAACTCCCCCAGCTCTCCCTCTCATCCGGCGACCGCTGCGACAGTCCCACTACGCCGACCTCCGCAAACTGTCGCTCCGAACTGGGAGGGTCCGGAAGTGGCTTGTCATAATCAACACGATAAGAAGCAGGAAACGCGGCGGTCACGCCAGATCCTTCACCCGCTGACAAGACAGGACTCCGCATCCTCGACATCCCCGATATCCCCGGAGCCGGGTTCCCCTTTCCGCAGTCTTCGACTGGAGTCCCGCGGGAGGCAGACCCGTGAGGAGGATGAGTAAGAGGAGCTGAACGCCCCTTGGTCAACCCTTTCAGCGGCGGCTGTGGTACCTGCGATGGCGGCGGCGGTGACACATCCGCATCCGCACGGGTAACCCTCGGCGTCTGAGGCAACGCCCTCGTAGGCGGGGGACTCAGCGGCGGCGGTGGAGGAGGAGGAGATGTGCTGACGCTCCCGTCCCTTCTGAACCCCGCCACTGAGGATGACCACGAATGTGACGGCGATGGCGACGGCGCAGGTGAGTAAGATTGGTGCGAAGGAGGAGGAGGAGGCAGGCCATGCATACGCCGAGAAGGCGGCGGGGTCGCGTCTCGCCATCCGGTGGCCCCTCGCATCCCCGTCCCCGTTCCTGTCCCTGCTCCCAGAACGAAAGGAGCAGCAACTATTGAAATCTCATGCCTCAGCGACGAATGGGCCGTCGCTGTCGCCGTTGCTATTGACGACGACAATGACGGCGGCGGTGGTGGCGCGGCACCGCCGTCACCATTGCCGTCGGCCGTGTAGCAGCTGCCGCTGCTGCTACTTACACTCCGGCCATCACTGCCGCGGTTAGGTTTGTAGCGGTTGTTGTTGGTGTTGGTGTTGGTGATGGTGTTGGTGATGGTGTTGGTGTTGGTGTTGTCCGCTCCCCTCGATAGAGGCCGTGTACCGGAGCCGAACGAGCCGGCGACGGGGATGGGCTGGGTGAAGACCAAGGATGTCGAGCCTTGCCGTCGATGGTCCTCGAGCACTGGTGTCGCTGCTGTCCTGGACAAGGAGGATGAAGGGCGGGAAGAGTGCGGCTGGTTGGTGTAGATCCGTGGTGTTGATGCTAATGTGCTGCGTTCTTGACGGGGGGTGAGTTTGTTTATGGTTGGTGAGCAGATGGGCGAAGAGGGAAAGAGTCTGCTTGGTCCTGCACCGCCAACACCGCCAGGTTGCAGGCCGTGGGCAGGTGTGAGAGGAGTCAGCGGAGGAGAAGGGGAGCGGCTGCCGGGGCGGAGGATGGAGGGGAGAAATTTGCGGTCGCGGAGACGGAGAGGTGGTGTCAGGGGTGTGCGTGTCCCGAGGGCCGAGGTCACAGGGGTTATAAGGGGTGTTGGTGAGCTTGTTGCGCCGGTGTCCTGAGGAATACCTTGCCGGAAGCGTAGGCCGCGATGGAAGGACTCGTTGCGGCGATTTCGGTGTCGCAGCCAGCTAAACAGAATACTTAGGAGTAGGATTACGGCAAGAACCGAGCATATCGCGATTGCAGCCTTGCCTTGCCCGGTGAGGCTGCTTCCAGTTGTCGTGGACGATGGGGATGGCGCTGAGCTAACAGTCGCAACGGAGACGGTGGATTCGGGGTGTAGACTTAGTACAGTCGGCGTTGAACTTAAGTGCGCTGTCGTCGTGGCTTGAGTGTTGATACCAACAGACGTTGAGAGTCCCCCGGCATCTGTTTGTCGTCCCGGGGTCGTCTGGGTCTGGGACGTTGGCGTTACGGTAGCTGAGCAAATACTAACTGTATCCGCTTCCGTGATGCATCTGAAGCTTGGGGGTGGTGGTCCGGGATCGATTATGCCCCAGAATCCGATACTATCCGGCCAAGTGGTGAGCCCTGAACAGCAGTTTTCTTCTTGGGTTTTGATAACTCACTTATGGCAGGTGTTGATAATAAGATCGACGGAAGCTAATAAACGCTTAGCTCAGTCACCGCGACAGGTGGGTGGCCACTCACGGTCCTGTCCGAGTCCCCCCTCCTGATTTATGGCCACTCCGCAAAAGGTCGAATCGCACCAGTAAAGAGACCAAAACTCTTGAACCTTCACGCCCCTGTTGAGGCTTGCGCAACCATCGGCCCACCCATTGCTCACATCCCATCCCTCAAGCACACTTTTCATAAACTGAGCCTTACAGTTTGTCAGACATTCTCTAGGGTCCTCTGGCCCCCTTCCTTTCTGTATCTCGGTCGTGTTGACGTAGCACTGGCAGGCCGCGTTGTCGGTGGTCTTGGCCTCCCTTCTCATCAGCTCCATGTTCAAAGCGGGCTGGCTTATTCGTCGTCCAGGTAGTCAAGAGCGAGGACAAGTAGAATTGGCGTTGACGTTGGCAAAGGCAATTATAGTGAGTGACATTATCTTTCGGGTCTCATATAGAACCATGAGCAACTGATGTAATCATTCGCGGGCCTCGCGAAATATGGACAACGACGTGGATGTGAATGGAGGCTAACTCGCGTCGAAGAAAACAAAGTGAGCGGCCTTTCCAGAAAGGAAACCAGGAAGCAAGAAGCAGGCGTCTGACCTCAAACGCCATCGAGTGGAACAGGTTTGTCAGGGTGCAACAGACGGATCTTACCCGTCAGGAGAAACCATATCCGAGACCTGGCGATAATCCTGCCCACGGGCGCGGGAGCCCCGGCCGAGCCTATATATTCCAACACAGCGCCGTACCTTTGAGCTAAGATGACTGGTTCCACAAATCAACGTACGCCGTGCCGTGCCTCGCACTGAAAAGGGGGTTGCGAAGTGAGCACAGCAGTACCAGGGGCCAGGTACAACGCTACCCGTCGGGGGAACAACGAACGGAGGAGAGATGGGAGGTCTGCCGCCACCAAACACAGCGCTGCGCAAGGACGCTGGTGGTACATGTACATAACCATGTCCTATGTGCCCACACAAGGGAACGGGCCAAGCCAGAGTTTGGCCAGAAGAGGAAAGCAGTAAGAAAGGCACGGGGAGCTGGTTGGAGAGCGTGATACGTACCACTGACACATCCCGACGAGCGGACACAGCGCCCTCTCTTTCGAAGGGAGGGGAGGCGAGATACGCACGTTACACACCTGCATCTTCCCGTCCCCCCTTTCATGCTACGAATGGATTCAGCGTGTTGTACCCCAACATCACTCCTCCGAACGAGGGAACCGACGGGAGGATCTGAGATAGCACCCGGCTGCATGCACCCGTCACACGCCCCCCTACTCTTGACGCCGTCCAAAACCGCCACCCTTGCGTATGCCTGTACTCGTGACCTGCCAGGAAGCCGGGGTCCTGGAAGATGGGGATTCTTTGCTGGTACCTGGTGGTTCAGCAACCGGCCCGCTCAAATCCAAACCATCCAATGACGGCCCATAGTACGGTTGTCCTTCTTCGCTCGTCTTTTCGGGTTGAAAATTCTCGATGTGCCTAAGAGGCCAAGCACCGTCCGTAAGGGGAAAAAAAAAAAAAGAAAAAAAAAGAAAAGGCTTGGTTGACAACCTGTTCGTATCCTTCTTGGTGTCGACGAAAGATTGGCAAACGTACAGTACTAGTTGATGTTGTGGTAGCCCACCTCTTTTTCGTCCTGGGAACGGCCCGCCGATGGGAGAACTGAGAGCTGAAAGCTGACCCAGTACGCTGAGCTCAGTGGTCAATCAATCCACCCAAAGCTTGAGAACAGCATGAGAACGGATAGGGAGGTGGTGATTGGATCCGGCAAGAAAAACCGTATCATTCTTCAAGGAGTTCGTCAGCATAGCTTCCACAGCACCAAACGCATCAAGCAGCATGACAGCTCAGTGCAAATTCGAAAATCACCTAGGTTTTTTTTTTTTTTTTTTTTTACAGACATACCGACAGTGCTAATCAAACGCGGAGTGTAACATGCCGTATAAATCTTGTGCGTTAGATGTCTGTATCTACATACATGCACCATCGGGTGCAGCATCCATGGCACTGCTTTCTTTTCGCCGAAGAGTGACGGCGACTTTGCAATGCCAACTATTAAAGGCAGTCCGCGACGACCAATAATTTTACTGAACACGCAAGTGAGGGCTTTTGGAGGCATCGTGATACCGGAACGCTCGAAGAGGACCTGTCCAATTATTTGAAGGTGAATGGTTTGGGGCCTGTTCCTCGAGTCTTGCGGGTGTTTACCTCTGGATGTCGTCCTTCATCCGCCAACGGGAGACCGAGCTGAGTGTTTGTCTCCACGGCTGCTTTGCAAGCTAGTGAATCAGTCAGCAGGGTGGTTTCACCGACATCAAATATTGGTCATCCGTCGCATCGCATTGCATGGCATTGCATGTTCAAACCTTGTTTAGTCCTGGCATAGAATTGAAGGTGGAGTGTATGCTTTGTGCACCGTGCCTCGGTGGATAGGCTTCTAGGTCTTGCAAGGCAATAGCCCTGCTTTCTGTTCTGTAGGCCATGTGTGGGAGCTGAGACCGACATTCTCGAAGCTCAGCCATCAGCCTGGCGGAGTTGCCAACGGCTCGATACAGCTTCTATGCTTCTACCCGCATGTGGCGCTCCAATGATGAACCGAGCGGTAAGGTGTGGCTGATGAGCGAACACGAGGTTGCAAGGTTGGTCGGGATGTGAAGATGGCTGGCATGTTTCCCGATTTATACACGCTGCTTGGTGTAAAGCGAAAGTTCTTCTACATCGAGAGTTGCAATCCGAGAGACGTAGTTCCTAGGATTTTGTATGCGCCGCCGAGGCACTAATCGTGTGACAGGATTGCATTCCGGTCCTATCGAGCGCGAAGATGTGTATCGGATGTCTTAGATTGCGCGTCCCCGTATTCATATGGAAAGAAGTCGTCGCGTTCAAGCCGGAGAAGCCGAGGTGAGGGAGTGTTCTGATCAAAATAACGATTTTTGAGGTTTAGCAAATCCAGCGGCGGGGGAACAGTGTGATCCATGTTAAGGTGTGCTTCTCGAGTGTATGGTACCGGAGAAAAATGAACGGCGTCGAACGACTCGGTCAAGAAAATTGCTCGAAACTGTGACATTTAATTCAGGATCGCAATTTGAGAAAGGCGAGAATGCTTGGTCTGGGAAGCGTGACATGGTTGGTATCGACTGTGGTAGCTTGTGACGAGAATATCGTGACAAGGTCAAACCGTCTTAAGAGAGGCCGAAGTTTCCCGCTGCAATTCTTCCCTTAAAAAGTCGGGCATCAACCACCACTTTGAACTTTGAATGCAGCTCGGAGGCTGTGTCAATTGCTTGGTCAATCAGAATGACCGTTTTTAGATACAATGTGAGAAGACGGAGAGGCTGATGACCCGTTAAGTGTACGAAGTTACATTGTCGACTAATGGAAACCTGGCAGAACTTCGCGTTTGGACAATCGCCATGGCCCATTCCGCTGATGGCGCTCTGTGGTTCTTCGGAATGTCCTCAGTCGCATGACGTCGCCGAATATATTTCGACTGCTGATTGGGAAGCCACTCAGTTGGAATTCGGTGGGGAATTCCGTTAACAATCTTGTTTGTTTACTTCATCCCCTTGTTACGGGAAGCAGTTGAGTCGTGCAGTCTCGGCACATTGATAGGTTTCTTCAGCAACCACAAAGCCTGCTCAACGTCTGAAATGGAAAGATCAAAATAGGAAGGCAATCCAAATCAAATACTGTGTGAGAAACTCGAACCACAACTCGCATTTACTTGAGAGCAGAGATGAAACTGATTGCGCTAAGACTTCTGGCCGAGGTGCCGGACTTAGTCAACCTCGGCCCACTTTGTTTCCCCGCGCTTTCGATGCCGGTTGCCTGGCCAGGCCCGGCATTCAGGGAAGGCGCGGAGAGGTCAGCTTACACCTCCATGACCTAACTCCCTTTCAATTCTCATTCTTAACCCACGAAAAAGCGGGAAGGAGCCGTTACATTCAGTAAACTTGTTCTGATACCATACGCATATGAAGTGAATTTGAAACAATGTCTGACACAGCAAAGCGGCGGGTCGAAGCCATTGGCAACCAACTCACCGGAAGCTCTATCCCGGCCATTTTCAAGGTCGCGCCCAGCGGACCACGAGTCGCCGACAAGGTGGTTATCGTCACCGGTAGGTGCCACCCAGCATCGAATTCGTTGGTTTAAAGGAGAAGAAAAACTGACCAGTTCTTAGGCGCAAACTCGGTCCTGGGTATCGGCCGCGCCTCAGCTCATCAGTTCGCTGAGCACGGCGCCAAAGCCGTCTACTTGTGCGACTACGATGACAGCAACCTCGAGGCGCACAAGCGCGAGATCAACTCGTTGTGGCCCAAAGTCGACGTCCACACGCGCCAGTTCGACGCGGCCGACGAGAAGGCGGTGAAGGAGGTAATCGACGACGCGCTCAAGCGCTACGGCCGTCTCGACGTTTACTTCGCCAATGCTGGCATTATTGGGCCCCATGCCGTTTTCAGCGAAATTGATGCCGACGACTTCATGAACGTCATGCGCGTCAACTCCCTCAGGTCTGTGATCGTCCCCAACCCCCTGAGCTTTATCCATCGCCCCCCACTCCCACTAACCAATTTACTTCAGCGTCTTCCTCGCCGCCAAGCATGCCGCCCCGGCGATGCAGAAGACATCCCCCGGCAAGCCGCGGCCTTCGGGCAGCATCATTGCGACCGCCTCGGTGGCGGGCTTGCGGTCCAACGCCGGCAGCACGCCGTATTCGGCCTCCAAGGCGGCGGTAGTGTCGCTGGCGCAGACGACGGCCTACCAGCTGGCGGGCACGGGGGTGAGGGTCAACGCGCTCTGCCCAGGTCTCATTGAGACGGGCATGACGGCGATCGTGTTCGATGCGGCGCGGGCCCGCGGCACTGAGGGCAAGATCGGCCAGCTCAACCCACTCAAGCGCGGCGGGCACGCAGACGAGATTGCCCGTGTTGCTCTGTTTCTGGGCAGCGATGAGAGCAGCTACGTCAATGGGCAGGCGTGGGCCGTCGACGGCGGGCTGAGTGCCGGCCACCCGTACGTGCAGGGGAGGTTGGGCTAGGAGGGAAGAGAAAAGGGGTTAAGGGTGCCGCAAGTGACTGAGGTGGGTCTGATGGAATTATGATCTCTGGACACGAAGTATGTGATACTTTACGGTAGATTGCTATGTGCTCCATAGCAACTGCATCATTGTGATCGCTTCGCAGCCGACTCGGATCCGAGAACGGTCTGGACACATGTATCTCTGTTCCCTTTTCCTAACACATCCAAAGGGTCTCCTACTATTGGTGTCATTGTGAGGAATTGTCACGCATTCCCCTCCAAGGGAAGAAAAGATTCCAGAGTTCAAAATCACACATTTACTCAACAGCAGTGCTTTCAGGGGATAAAAAAAAAAAAAACCGCACTCCGTTGTAATCCCTTTTAACTTTTATGTCAAGTATATCGTCGCATGCACACTCGAATCGAGCCGTAGTGCCATTGGTCCGTGCAGAATCGCCAAGAACCCATCTCTGGTGGGCGCGGGATGAACCACCACTGAATGTGGGTCCAATTGTTGATTGTCTGGGGTGCATGCGCCTAGCGTTGCATCTAGGCTAACTCTGCCGGTACAGGTCGGTACCGATTTTGGACAAATCAGTATGATGCTCACGTTATTGATTCCGTGAGAGAATGCCCTCGTGCGAAGCTCGTGATAGAAGAAATACATTTTTAGTCAAGGGTAAGCCGTTATCGGAAGCCGATTGAGAGCTGCCGGATCACCTTACTGTATACGGATTATACCCGGCCGCTAGGTGAAAGATGATGACGTAGGTTGCTTCCATTCCAATTTACACGAGTAACACTGGAAAGCAAAGGGTTTTGGTTATTCGGGGACCGACTCAAGGGAACACGAAACGCCGAGACTCAAGGGTCTCCCGTTTGCTCGCATGTTCCAAGGCATTCATGAAACTCGGATGAGCGTCACATCGGCGCTGCAGCAAACCAAAGGGTCTAGGGTAGTCAAACTGCTAGACAAGCAGTGGAGCTGTAGCGTCTCGAGGTCCTCCCACTCGGAGACCGAGACATTGAGGGCTACGGAATATAATTTGTCGCCCCGCCGTAATTCCAGCTCGTTCCAACGTAGTTTGGCATTGCGTACGCATCATGCATTAGCAAATGCAGCAAGCCACGTTGAACCCTCAGCCTCCAGTCGACCCAAGTGATGCCAAAGATGTGGGGAAATGGCGTTGTATGAGAGCGGCATTTTGATCGCCAAGAAATTCTGGTGCACAAGTACATCCGGGCGCCGTTTGTATAGAGCATGTTGGAGTCAGGCAAAGCGAAATTGAAAGGTGCTGCCTAGTGAAAATGTCTTTATTGATATGGTACAAAACGCATACGAAATCGGCGTATGTTCTAGGCCTTACAAATATGACCTCTTTGTGGTCGTTGTCTTGGGTCAAAGAACGGCCTGTATGTATCAGGCGTAGCGAGCAAAGAGGGGAATTGAATTGCCATGAAAAAAAAAATAACTTTGGAGACACCATCTCCGCACTTCCGAGACCATGGTCTTCGATGTGGCTTAGCGTGTATGTTCTAAGCTTCGTCTTTGATCGCTCTACATGCATGTGGCTTGATTATTGACTTGTGCAACCAAAAAACGCGTTGCGTCGTCAAACCTAGTGGCAAAGCAGTTGTTCATCCCACCCAAGGCGAGGACACGCGGTTTGTCTGCTGATCGCTCTTGTTTCAGAGCAGAGGGAACAAAGGGAATTGGCGCCTCCCAAAACCCCACGTCACTGGCGTCCGCTCAATGTCTTTCCCACGGCGCCCATGACAGCAGCCCTGGCTTGGCCCGTTTCCCGATAAGGTTTAAGGCGGCTGGAGCCAGGTGCCCGGTGCGCAAGCCCTTAACGGTCCGGAACCACCCCCACTCCAAACCGCCCCATGCAAGTCGACCCTGTGGGCCTGTAGTGGTCTGCCAACAAAAAGCCCGGCAGCTCGTGTGTCCTGCTTCGAGCACATTCATCAAGAACGGTCCACTTCTTTCTCCCGCTCTCTTCTACCATTGCTCCCAATTCAGGTCCTTCACAGCGCACGGGACAGATTCCTTTAACTCAGGAATCTCGTGGAAACCGACAGCCTGTCTTATCGTTACCGAACACACGCCTGCTTTACCTTCAAGACCACTCTTGAACCAGCTTTTTTTTTTTTTTCACCATGACCGAATTGATATAGCTAGGTACGGTCCTCACATCGAGGTCCATTTGGGCTCTTGAACCGCCCAGGCAACCTGCTCGTCTTCCCGCTCTATAACAGCTCGTCCTGGTACCTCGAAACTCCCACCTCTCGCCACCTCACGGCCGTCAATCCGGACCATCCGAAGGCTCAACCCAGCGCGCCGCCCTTTGAACCATTTACGCCACCCTTGTACTATCCTAGCGGCCCTGGCCGGACCCGATACAGCCTGCCTTCAACCACAGGCTGCAGCATTTCTCACTGCCACCCAGATTCCTTCAGATTAGGTGACGATGACCAACGGCGAGAAGGTGGTTTCCAAACGGAGTGCAAGACATAACCGTGAACACGACATGGAGAAGCGAGTGGATGAGCACAACGAGAAGCGGTTGAGTAGGATTGAGGAAACGAAACCCGATGGGCGCGATAGGCAAAGCTCAACCTCGGTTTCGACGGCAACCCAGAGCAGCCAATCCAGCCTTGAGCCGTCACCAATCATCCATGCCGCAGACCTCCAGCTGAAAGTCGATACTTTGGAATTAGCGCTTCCAGAGCGAGACAACCTTGGGGTCCGGGATGCCTTCCACCCGCCAACTGCGCAGCAGCAGTTTCCATACTCAATATACGAGCTCGAAAAGAGTCTCCCCATCGAAAGCCGACCGGCCAATTTTGGCATCGTCGTGCCCGGCGTGTATCGAAGCAGCTTTCCACAGCCCGAGGATTATGCGTTCATTGAAGGTCTCAATTTGAAAACCATTGTGTAGGTCATCCAGCCTTCCTCCGTCGAGGGGGCCGACTGACGGGGGTGGCAGTACGCTGGTGCAGAAGGAGTTCCCTGAGGGTTACGATACCTTTCTACAAAGGAACGGAATTAAGCATGCCATTTTCGGCATGAAAGGCACCAAAAAGGAAGCCATTCCAATTGTAACCATGAAGTCGATTTTGCGCGTGGTGCTGGATCGCCGAAATCATCCCTTACTGATCCACTGCAACCATGGCAAGGTGAGTGCCAATGGCCTGACCACAGCAGCCGGACATTTTGCTGACTTTTGACAGCACCGGACTGGCTGTGTCATTGGAATCATTCGCAAACTCTCGGGCTGGCACCTCAGCAGCATCATTACTGAGTACAAAGCGTTCGCCGAGCCGAAGACGCGCGAATGTGACATCGACTACATTGCAGGTTTCGAGCTGGCCAATATCTCGAATCTTTTTCGAGACACAAACGCAATGCCATTTCGAACCAGCGGCTTTCTCAGGGCTGTCATCTTCACCGTCGTCATGCTCGTCGTATGGCTCATCTCCGGGCCCAAGATGGCGAGAAACAGAATCACCCAGGGACCGAGACGTGAGTTGCTGACGGATGGATGAAACCTGACGGCTGCTATCCCCTGCGGGCTTCATATCCCTTTGCCATCCAGGAACGGAATACTTCAGCGGCGAAAAATAAATGGGAAGCGGATTGGAATACAGGAAAGAGGTTGGGGGTGGAATCCAGTGTACCTGGCACGTTGGTCAACTGTGCGGACCGTCTAACATTATACACGTTGCATCGGGATGGAGCACATAGAGAGGAGCGGGATTGGGCGGAGACTTATCAAGTGCTGAGCCGTCTCCCTGGCGTTCAATGGGCTTGTTTTGTTTTTCTTGCTTTCCTTTGTCAATATTGTCAGCATTTCTTTCGCTGCGTTTGGGCGCACTGTATTCTACTTTGTCAGGACGCGGTCTTTGAACCTTCTGTGTCGGGATGTTGCCGAAGCATTGCGTGTCATCGGGTTGAGGAAATACAAAGCATTACTTCACTAACATAATGATCTCGCCATTTAAAAGTACCTAAAGGGTATCCAGTGTGGTGAATGCAGATAACCCTCAGCTCAACCACTTCTCGTAACATACAGTGTCGCGATACATACATGGGCAACAGCTTCATGCCTTCTCTGCTTGCCCCACTGCATCCTTCCTTTGCCAGCCACAACCGCAAACCCCTATTTTTCGGCCCCTCTCGGTTCCAATAACCCTTTTCCTGGTGTAATCTCACACACCCTTACCACCTTAATCATCCAATTCTTAATCCCTATACACTCCCCACCGGTTTGCTTCCCTCCTCTCAGCCTCCTCCTTCTTCCTGTCCCCCGTTGCGTACGTGTACAGGCCGGCAACGGCGTTAGCGACGCCCAAACCCATGGCAGCGCCGCGGACGGCGCCGCGAAGCGAGAAGAAGCGGCTGCGCAGCGAGCCGGTCGGCCGGCGCCGCGCCGCCAGTAGTGCGTACATGCCCGACCACGCCGCCGTCATCCCTGCGCCGTCCGTCTGAAACCCGGCCAAGGTGAGGTAACTACTAAAAACAAGGAGGGGAGGGAAGAGCATGGGTAAGGGCTGCAGCGGGCGCGCGTGTAGGGCGATGATGAGCGTCGTGAGAGTCATTGGGGGTATGGCAGAAGCTGGGATTTTGGTTGGGTTAGCTGGGTTTGAGGTACCTATTGTCGTTCTGAGAAGGGAAGGGGAGATAGGTAGGTAAAGCTCTAGGTTGAAGGGGTTAGAAAAGGGGAAACTCACTCCCCCATGCTCTCAGCTGTGATCCGACGCTCATGCGCGGTTCGAGGTCGTTGTCTGTCGGTGCCATATTCGGAGGGATTAGGCGATTGAATGGAAAATGTACAGTCAAAGACTGATCTATAGCAACTTAATTATGGGAATTGGATATTTGGCGATGCTCAATTGGCGCTTGGTCGCCCCATCGCAGCTCGCTTCGCAACTCTGTCGCTGTCGTCGCGCTTCGGCGATCAGTTTTGTGACCAGTGACGTCGTAAAGCCGCACCTTATCTTATCGGTGGGTGTTCTTCTGAGCATGACTAAGCGTGATCCTTGTTGGACCCCACAGGTCTGCTGTCTGCAACGAGCGCACGGACATGTGGCTTCTGGAATGTGTTGATTGTCAAGTCCGTGTTCTGTAACAAAAACGACGGCGCGGCTCAGCCATCGCCAGATTGTTCCGGGGAATTCACCCGTCACCGAGTATCGCTAGTCGGCTTGAGCGACACTAGCTGCGTTCAGGTACTGCGATTTACTCTAGAAGGCTAAACCACGGATGCTTTAAAACGAACGTCTTCAAAAATCGTCTACACTTGAGAAACGCATTCTCTCTCGCAATCAAGCGGCACTGATCAATTCCAAAACGGCGCAACAGACAGCACCTAGTTTTGCACATCATTCTCACACAAGATCTGCGGAGCGTACCGGCTCATCTGCGCTCGCTTCCCCGCAACGCCTTTGCTAGCTCGACCATTCCTCATCCCTCCGGCGCCGACTCTCGTTCTCTACTCCCTCCCTCCACCGACCGGGCACGATGCCCGAAGCCTCCGCCTCCGGGGCCTCGTCGTCCCAAAATGACGCCTCGGCGCGCAACCGGCGCGAGCACAACCAGGGCAACCAGGAGCGCAAGTACACTGCCGAACAGAAGGCAGCGGTGCTGCGAATCCGGCGGTGCCAGCCGACGGCCTTCTACGAAATTTTGGAGCTGCAAAAGACATGTACCGACGGCGAGATCAAGAAGGCGTACCGCAAGCTCTCGCTGCTGACACATCCGGACAAGAACGGCCACGAGCATGCCGACGAGGCCTTTAAGATGGTAGCGCGCGCCTTCAGCGTGCTCGGCGACAAGGAGAAGAGGGACAAGTACGACCGGTTCGGCACCGACCCTGATAGCCGGTTCGCCAGCGCTCAGGCGCATGCCGCGCAGAATCCATTTGCCGGATTTGCCGGGCGGAGAGCGGCTGGCGGTGGCGGCGGCGGCCCCGGGTGGGGGGCGGAGGAAATCAGTCCAGAGGAGATGTTTGCGCGGTTCTTCGGGGGCGGGGGTTTTGGAGGGCCTTTTGGAGGAGGTGAGTGAATACATAGCCTCGTGAGCCTGGTTGTCGAGCGCTCTGTATGCTGACATTTTCGATCTAGGCTTTGACGGCGGGCCGCAATTCGTTTTCAACTTTGGCGGGCCAGGGGTTAGGGTGCATCAGTTTGGCGGCCCGCGACCACGGGCTCGGCCCCGTAACCCTGGGCAAGAAGAGCCGGCGAGTGTGTGGGGCAACATCGTCGGGTTGCTGCCCATCATTCTGCTCATCCTTTGGCCACTCCTCTCATCCATCTTCTCAGGCATTGCCTCGTCGACACCGTCGACGCCTAGCATGGTGTTTGACGAGCCGCACCCGCCACTTTACACGATGGAGCGCACGATGCCGCATTTCAAGGTGAAATACTACCTCAACCCGGCCGACGTCCACTCGTACAGTCAATCCAAGTTGTCGTCCCTCGACAAGAAGGCCGAGGTGGTGCTCGTGCAACAGCTGCGCATCAAGTGCGAGAACGAGATGGCGCACAAGCAGCAGCTGCGCAACGCAGCCCAGGGCTGGTTCTTCCAAGACCCGGACAAGATGGAGCTGGCGAATACATTTGAGATGCCCGCTTGTCGTAGGTTGAACGCGCTGGGCGTATAGTGTTTGGAGCAAGTACGTATTTAATGCTTGAAGTTGGTGCGGGGCTGTGATGCGGACATGGCTTAGACTCATTGCTACGATTTCTTCGGCCCACGATCCAGGCCTGTTGGCGTTGGAGGATGTTTGCATATAAAGCGTGTGCGAGACCACTGCCGATTGTCATGTATCTTTTACCATTACATTTGATATTGTGCCCTAAAATGATCTGGCACGGACTGGGAGAATTTCCGTCCACTGTCATGCAGTTTTGTCCGCCTTCCATCGTTCGAGTATCGCCATTGCTACATAAACAATCTACCAACATCTGAAGTGAAACCATTCGTTTAAGAACGGTTGAACATACTCGACGTGAATGAGCTCGAGGTTTGTATCCAGGAATAATGAGAGGGACAGAAAGACTACTACATATATCGCGGCTGAAGGTACAATAAAGTATCACGCACAGAAAGGGAGGCAGTCGCTCACATTGACAGGTTCCCAAGGTACCTTGTTGATCCCGCTTATTTTTTGAATGGCGCATCCTGTGTGCGCAAAAGCGTTACATACTATGAATTGGTTAAATCTGTCTATCACTAGGCGAAATAGGATAGAAGACACGCGTTCTCATCCTAGAAATAGCAGCGGCCACTGTGGCAATGGACGAAGCCTGCGGCCGGCTGGAACTTGAATTCGTCTGATTCGTCGAGACCCTCGCACTCCACAGACCCAGTTGCCTTTTCAGGACACTTGCCCCGCTATTTCCGGCCCCCCAGTGGTGATGACGCGGGGCGGCGTGGGCAGGCTAACTTGAGATACGCCATCCTGCAAGCTGCACGAGCAGTAACCGCCAACTCCCAACCACTTCCAATAATTGAAGTTTACAATTGATTTGTCCAGACCCCGAAAAACTCGAATACCAGCGAGTTCAATTTCGGCTGAAAATTAAGGTAAATTTGCGGTCAGACTGACAGTGCCTCTGCGCGGTCCCTACCGATCTCAGAGCTCCAACTCTCCCGAGTGCCGTCGCTCGCAACCGGAGTCAAGCAAGCATTCAAGCAGCTCCCCGCGACAAGCTTTGCACGAATGATGCCACCGCGTACGACAGCTTTCCTGCACGCACGATAGCAATCTGGGTCCCATACATAAAGTCATTGATTCCAATTCTCGGTTTCAAGGAGGGCCAAATCGTTCTCCTTCATCGTCCGCGACCGATCTGTGTTCAGTGGGCATCGCCGCCCCACGCCTGGCTGCTTCCCGCTTAACTCGACCTTTGCTCAACAGCACCGCCCGAACCTGTTCTTGCCCTGCTTGACACCGAATCTCGGACGATTTGCATCCACAAAATGGTGACCCGAAAACCGCTCCCTCAATCTGCAGAACTTGACCCGGCTGTGCCGCGCCAGTCGCAGGATGGATGGGTGCAAAGTAATACGGAGGACAAGGCAATCTACGGGAATGGAACTCAGCATCATCAACAACAGCAACAAAGCACCACAAACTTTGAACCATCCGATATACCGACTGTTCTGAGACCCGGCGCTGCGGCGCCTATTTCCAACTCTGAGAACGAGGACAACATTTGGGGTGAGGAGGCGTCTGCACTTACCACCAGCACTGATGCGAGCCAAGTTCCCGCGGTGCTGCGACCCGGAACCAACCCTGATGTGAAGACGAGCACGAGCCAGGGATTGGAATCGAGTGTGGTTGCGGCGCAAGTACCTGCCGTTCTTGTACCCGCGGGAGGCTCCAAACCGGAGACAAATCCGTTCAAGACGAAAATGTCGCTCAGCGCGTCTGGAGCTAGCCAAGGCCAGCCAGCAACCTTACCAAATATCCCGCCCGTTCCATCTGTCCCTGTCGCGGACTTTTCGCAACTGAGCGTCAGCGAGTCGAGCACCAACCCTTGGCAGCCGGCCCTGGATGAAAGTGAGGAGACCGCTCGGCCAATACCAAGGTTGGCGGAGCAGGACTCCGTTGCGGACAACGTATGGGGTTCAGCCACACCGTCGCGTCGACCCACGCCCGGGCTCGGGTCCGATTCTCCCGCCCTTGTATCTCTGCCATCCGAAGAACCTTCTGCTGGGTGGGACGAAGAGCCCAAGCGGCAACCACTTCCCACGCCACTTATTAGCACGGCCGACGATGGAGTATTTGATAATTCCAATGCCTGGGACGAAATTATGCCCTCCGATAAAGGGAAAGGCGTCGCTCAGTCCTCAGCAGCACCAACCAAAGGCTCTGGGGGAGCTGACGATTGGAACCTTATTGATATGGAACCACAACCGGAGCCTCTCTCGAGACAGAGCACGTGGGAGAACTTCAACGATGAGGACAACGCGGCTAAGACGACCCCAGCAGTCAAAGCACCTGCTGATGAGGCACCTAAACTACCACCTAGGAATTCAACAGAGGGACCGCTCCCGCCACTTCCTCGGCCCGTCGATGAGTCAGAGACATATCAGATCAAGAACATTAACTGGCACGATGAAGCTGCTGCCAAAAATCCACGAGTGTCGCCCATACTCGTTCAGAACGCCAACGGACCTTGTCCGCTGGTCGCGCTTGTCAACGCTCTCACCCTAACTACACCGGCAGACAAGACAAACACTGCGCTTGTCGACACTCTAAGGTCGCGTGAGCAAGTTAGTCTTGGTTTGTTGTTGGATGCCGTTTTCGACGAACTCATGTCAGAAAGACGAGCGCAGCCTGACGTCCCTCTGCCGGATGTTACGGAGCTGTACGACTTCCTCAAAGGGCTACACACCGGGATGAACGTCAACCCGCGGTTTGTTCCAACACCAGAAGTGGCCGCAGCGTTCAAAAGAACGTCGCTCTCGCATCTCCATCCCACCGAGCGCATCGACAGAATTCCCGGCACCTTTGAGCATACCAAAGAGATGGCTCTCTACTCAACGTTTTCCATTCCGCTTATCCACGGCTGGCTGCCGTCCAAGGACGAAGAGGTGTATGAGGCGTTCTCGCGGCAGGCGGCGTCTTACGAGGATACGCAGAACCTGTTGTTCAGGGAAGAGGAGCTTGAGGAGAAGCTGTGCAGCCCCGACCAAGGCCTTACTCCTGATGAGCAGCAGACATACCAGGATATATTGACCATCAAGTCGTTTCTGAGCTTCTCAGCAACACAGCTCACCAAATTCGGGTTGGAAGTCATCAAACAGGCCATGAAGCCAGGGTCCGTGGCGATTCTGTTCCGCAACGACCACTTCTCGACTCTATATCGTCACCCGCAGACGTTGGAGCTCTTCACTCTCGTTACAGATGCCGGGTACGCTGGGCACGCCGAAGTGGTATGGGAGTCCCTTGTGGACGTCAATGGAGAACGCACCGAATTCTTCTCGGGCGACTTTCGACCCGTGGGTGGTGCGATTCACACTCAGTCAGGGCCGTCCCGGGATATTGTACCCGGCGCTTGGACGGACGCTGTGGACGGTGGCAACGACAGCTGGACTACGGTCCAAGGGCGCCGTGGCCGCACGCAAACAGGGGGCCAAAGCACCTCCAGCGAGCCCCAGCTCTCCCCGAAACACGAACAGGAAGACCGCGATCTCGCGCTCGCCCTGCAACTTCAAGAAGAAGAGGATGAACGCGCCCGCGCTGATCAAGAACGCCGCAGGCGCGAGAGCCTCCTCTCCGAGCAGTTCATCGAGCAGCAAGGCCGTGAAGATGGCGGACAACGGGGCGGAACCGGCCGTAGTGGTACTGTCGGCGGGCGAAACCCTTCCCTCTCCACCACTTCCCTCACACCATCGACCAACTCTTCACACACGGGTGGCCGGCGGCCGACTCCTGCCCAGCCTCGTCTTGCGTCTGCATCGACCACCACTCAGTCCGTGAACGGCAGTATCAGTGGTGCGAATGCTTCCAACCGACCCCGCCCAACCACCCAAACAGTCCGTTCTCTCCTCCCGCCCCGCACCTCCACCAGCAACGGGCTCAATACCACACCGGCGACAGCGAGGATGACGCATCGGCCCGCAGACGAGGGGCTCGACGACGCTCCGCCAAGCTACGAGCAGGCCGCAAAGCAAGAGCCGTACGTCCCGCCGGCGGGCCATCCCAGCCATCCGGGTAGCACGAGCGCGGGAACTAGCAACAGCACTACCGCGGCTGCGGGCGGGAGACCACAGCAGCAGCAACAACAAGGCGGGTTCGGGCCAGGCGGTCAGAGCGGGGGTCGCGGTCGATACCCTTACCCTGGCGCTGCAGGGCGCGGCGGGCCGCAGCCACCCGCGGGGTACCGGAGGGGAGTACCGCCTTCTGCAGGTTCGCCGATGCCTGTCTCTGGGGGCAGTGGGAGGGAGAGAGATTGTGTGGTTATGTGAGGAGAGCGTACAAGTAAAGGAAAGGACAGGACGGAAACTTATTGGACTGGGTTGGAACTGGGAAGGACTGTGTGTAAGACAACATGAAGATATGGCGTCGGTACTGGTTCTGTTTCCGTTTATTTCTATCATGCACAGCATGCTTTGATGGGTCTACTGGGGTTCTGGATGGTATCAAGGCAGTATGTATGTATGCAAGCCTGGGAGTTCTCGGTCTAATCATGATTCGTAGATTGGGTTGGGCAGGCAAGCGGTACGTACGTGCACTGTCGAGGATATATCTCGAGAGGCTTAGAATATAGCCTTCTACGGTATGGAATTTGGGCGATGGTAATGATATCACGTTTTGATGCTGTCTTGTTCGTTACTCTGGGCTTGTTGGTTGTAACTAAAATCATTACCACCCGCTTGTTCTCTTGGCACATTGGTACAAGATCGAGTTGCGATGTCTGAAGGCTATACACTATCTGTGACGTACCTGTGTAGTCTGTTTCCCATGTAGAGACAGATGTTAACATCACCTGTATCAGCGCCTCTGGTTCACTTGGTAGGAGGAGGGCAGGAAATACAATGAATATACATATTTTCTTGGTAACTAATAATTTATCCTTGCACATATTTGTTTGATAGTGCTCAATTGTCCTACATTTCCATCCTTAAGGCAATGAAGCACTGAATCACGGAGTAGTGGCCTCGAAGTAAAGAAGCGTAGTATGAGGTGGGCAGGGTTGGGGTTATGCATTCATGGTGCAGATTTGGTACTGGGCTCTGTAAGTGAGTGGGTCGTATGTAACGATACACTCGCTAACTTACCGTACGAATTCCAATGGTGTAAGGGCGCTACCTGACATCATCCGCTGCCCGTTGCTTGGATCACAGCGTGCCATTCTACGCCGAAGGCAACGGTCATTGTTTTTTTTTAGGCGACGGGTGTTGGTGTGCACCGCGGTTTGCGTCTCCTCTTGTTCCTTCCTTCCCCTCTTAAAGCGCCCTTTTAGAAACACAGCAGCGCTGCCACTCAGTGTCAAAACAGTCCTCACCGCTCCTCCGATTCTAGCAGGTTTCGACGTTGTTTGGCCACCACCATTCCATTCCGACTTATAAAACATACATTCACGCAACCCACCTTTTGTTTCATCGAAAAACACGCCCGTTCACCACTATTGTTACCACCATGGCCACCTCCACCACCGGGCTGATACCCAATTGGTACCCGCCTTCCCGCGACAACTACGAGCTCATACTTTCTATCTGGAAATGGATGCCTGTGGTATGTTGCCTTGTCAAACCTTCACCCGAATACAAGAAACGATTCAATCCCAACCAGGTTTAACTATGTTACATACTCTCCGTCACCATGTGAAAACAAACTAACCAGCCCATCTTCCGGGGGTACTACGTGCAGTTTGCCTCCCTCCAATGGCTCATTTCGTGGTACGGCATGGGCAAGACGTCGGTGACGTCGCGGTTTAACCTCCCCGGCCGCATCGGGTGGTTGACGATGGAAGCGCCCGGGTTTTTGACGCTGCTCTACACGCTGCGCACGCTACCCGCGCAGGTCCTGCCGTCCTCTCTCCTCCAGACAGACGGCCTCCCCTACCAGAACAAAATCCTCGCCTTTCTGTTCGTCCTGCACTACGCCTACCGCGCCCTGCTCTTCCCCTTCCTGCAGCCGTCCATGTCCCCGCTGCACATCTTCATTTGGCTCTTCGGCGTCAGCTTCCAGGTGACCAACGGCCTGGCCATCGGCTCGTGGCTGGGTGGCTATGGCCCCGTCACGCAGGCCGACTGGCGCGCCCAGCTTTCCGGGGGTACGCTGCAGTTTGCGGCGGGCCTGGCCGTCTTTTATCTCGGCCTGGCGGCCAACTACTACCACGACGACGAGCTGCGCGAGATCCGGCGGCGTGCGGCGAGGAGGGCGCGCGAGGCAGCTGAGAAGGACGGCAAGGCCAACGCCAAGGCTGTTGTGGTGGATAAGCACTACGAAATCCCGCAAGCCGGCCTGTTCAAGGTGATGTTGTACCCGCACTACTTTGTCGAGTGGGTCGAGTGGTTCGGCTTCTGGATGGCCGCCGGCTGGGGCTGCTTGCCCGCCAGGTGCTTCTTGTTCAACGAGATCGCGGCGATGCTGCCACGGGCCGTCAAGGGGCGTAAGTGGTATGTGGACAAGTTTGGGGAGGACAAGGTAAGGGGACGGTGGGCTGTCATTCCCGGGGTCTGGTAAGATGGCAATCATGGCGCTGTATGGAGGAGGAAGAAGAGGAGGAGGAAGTGTGGAAGCTGAGTGCCCGAACAAAAGGTCGAACTGCGGCCGGCTTCATCCTTGATGATGATGGAATATTTGTATATACTCGTTAGCCTTCTCACAACCTGATTCCTATACTTGGTCTCCACACTCGCGGCATCTTCACTTCATATCAAAGCCAACCTCGAGAGTAGGAGAGATGCCGTACTTGCTAATCGTCAAGACAAAAAACATAAAGAAAAATCTACACCGCTGCGGAGGTATACACTCCCGACGTGATGATGAACCACAAACGCCACCCATGCCATCCGACCAATTCCTATCGTCTCAATCTCGGTAGGTACTCTTGAATCTGTGATATCAAGTTCCCTGCCAATACCCAACGCTCACTCATCCCCTCTCCTTCCCCCCGTTTCGTCATCATCTTGTCCTGATATTTGCCTCGCAGGTGCTGGTGGTGGAGCGGGGGGTGGTGGACTTCCGGGCCCAGCACCTTCACCATCACTTCCTCCAGGCAATGGCGGGATCGGCAGGCCAGGTTGTATGGACTCCTTCGGCTTCGGCACGGCCATTGGCCCGGGAGGCACAGAGATACGACCCTCGAGCTTCTCGCCACGCAGCACCTTCTCAACCTCGGAACGGTCCAGCGTCTCGTACTCGACGAGGGCCTTAGCCAGCAGGTCGAGCTCCTTACGCTTGGAGGTGAGCAGGTCGCGGGCGCGGGCGTACGACTCGTCGAGCACCTTCTTGACCTCCGCCTCGACCATGGCGCGCGTCTCCGAACTCAGGCGTTCGTACGTGCGCAGGTACTCGACAGGGCCCAGGCGCTCAGACATGCCGAGCTGAGCCACCATCTGCCATGCCGTGCGGGTAGCTGAGTCAAGGTCCTGAACTCAAGGTTAGTGCACTTTCTGCTGATATTCAAGGTTAGCGCGACGTACCTGGCTGACACCACTGGTCACAAACTCATTTCCATAGACAATCTCCTCAGCTACTTTGCCGCCCATGGCGCGGTCAATCATGCCCAGGTAGTCCCGGACTGAATATGAGTACTTGTCCATTACTGGGATGAAGGCAGTATGGCCGAGACTCTGGCCACGCGGAAGAACCGTGACCTTGTACAGCTCGCCCGCCGTGTCCTTGGAGTAGTAGGCGATCAGCGCGTGGCCGGCTTCGTGGTACGCCGTCATCTCCTTCTCCTTGGGCGTGATGACCATGCTACGCTTCTCGGCACCCATGATGACCTTGTCCTTGGCCCATTCAAAATGCGACTGCATGACAGCCTTGGCCTTCTCCTTGCTTGCATGGACAGCAGCCTGGTTGACGATGTTCTCGAGCTCAGCACCAGACAGGCCAGAGGTGCGGCCGGCGATGGCCGCAATGTTGACATCGGGACCCATCTTGATCTTCTTGGCGTGGTGCTTCAGGATGGCGATACGGCCGCGGACATCGGGGAGAGACACAGCGACGTGGCGGTCGAAGCGACCAGGGCGGGTGAGCGCCTTGTCGAGAGACTCGGGGAAGTTGGTGGCGCCCAGGATAATGACTCCGCTGTTCTGCGCGAAACCGTCCATTTCAGTGAGGAGCTGGTTCAAGGTCTGGCGAACATAGGTCGCGTCGCGCGAGTTGCGCCTGCCACCGATGGCATCCAGTTCGTCGATAAAGATGATGGAAGGAGACTTGGCCTTTGCGGCATTGAAGAGCTCACGAACACGCTTTGCGCCAACACCAACGTAGATTTCGTCGAACTCGCTTCCGGACATGTAAAAGAAGGGAACGCCGGCTTCTCCGGCGACGGCGCGCGCCAACAGAGTCTTGCCTGTACCGGGAGGGCCGACCAGCAGCACGCCCTTTGGCAGCTTGCCGCCAAGGTTGCTGAACTTCTCAGGGTTCCGCAAGAAATCAACCAGTTCCTGGAGCTCTTCCTTGGCCTCGTCGCAACCATGCACGTCGGAAAAGCGGGCCTTTTGGTTCTCGGCTTTGGGATCGATACCGTCGACCTTGCTGGGCCGCTTGAGGCTGGTGACACCCTCGACAACCATAGTGACAAGGACAAGACTCAGGTAGGCGCAAAGTCCGAACCAGAGAAGAAACTTGATCCATCTAAGAGCAGCAGTACCAAACGTTTCGTCCACGATAACGTGCAGAGGACCGCTCTTGCTGCCGTTAGAACCCGTAGAGAATGCCATGTTCGAGCCGGTTCGATGGGCGGCCACGGCTTGGCCGACTGCCTGGAGTTTGCTCGGATTGAGCCCCGACGCATTTGCAGCCGCATCGCCGCTGACAGCCGGGCCGGCCGTGCCGTTGAGCATAGCTAGCGCTTTCCGATAGGCTTCATCAGCCGCTTCGTTGGTCGCAAACCGTCCTAAATCACGTTAGCAGCTGGTAATCTAGCGGCAAGGGCACGTCCAACATACCAGATTGATACCGTTCAACAACAATTGCAGGCATGTTAGCCTTCAAAAGGAGCTGATAGAAAGAGTTTTGAGCTGTGGCGCTATTCGGATTCCGGTTGGCGGCGGCCTCGCGGTTGGCAAGGAGTTCGCGCGAAACGCCGCCGGTACCGAAACCGCGCGACTGGAAGTTGCGAGATAGGTATTGAGGCTTGATCCAGGAGAATTGCTGTATGCGGCTTGGCTGATACGTGCTCATGGAGCGGAGGCCGAAGACAGTCGTCAGGGGGCGAGCCGTCAGGGCCGCGTAGGACCGGCGCATGAGAGGATTCGCCATGGCCAGCGAGCGCGAAGACATGGTAGAGATTTCCGAGAAGACGGTGGTAGGGGTGGCATCGACGAGGCGGCGATCAATAAAGCGTGGCGAGGGCACCGCATCTCGGAGGAAGTCGGGAAGTGCGGTCTTCGTTCTGGTCACCGAATTTCCCTGCTCATGACGCGAGGAGCTCTCCTTGACATTCGCAGAATTCGTCGACGACGCAGACTGATGCGCGACTGAGGTAGGGGAAGGTCGGTTGTTCGGAGCTGGAGGGGTGTAGGTAGCGCCTCTCCAAGGGACCAGCAGCGTGTTCGCAATCGACGGCCACAGATCCGTAGTCGCCGCTGCAATATTCTTTTAGATGTCAGTGAGAATGCTCTGTGAAGAATAAGCGGCATGCGAAGACTCACCGGCAGCCCACTCGCGTGGAAAGCCATGATGTAGTACCGGTCTTGCCCGCGAGATTGCTGGGGATGCGGGATGCAAGATGCAAAAGAGATGATGCAACGTCCGTCCGCGGAGTGTTGGGGAAGAGTGGACTGGCGGCAAGTTCCAGGCTTGGCGAAATGGCCACACCAGTTGGGGCGAGCACACGTGATCTGGCGTCGGCTACGGCACGCCACGGCCCTCACGTCGCGTTCTAGGCCCTGATCTCAGGTCGATTCTCAAAATCGAGGGATGAATGAGACCATCCAAGCCGGAGCCATGGAAGTAGGAAAATAAACAAGACAACATTCTAAGAATCCTGTGATTTAACCTCGACTTCTTCTTTTTCTCTATTGGGGCCAACTTTCACGATGAATCGGTCAATTGAGCAGACGCTGCTCTCTCTGCTGCCCACTCACAACTCAACTCTCCCTGAACCGCTTACCGACCTGGCGGGTTCGCTCTTGGCCCAGTCACGACATCGGGCAAGCACACTGAAGGCAGAGGAAGAGGTTGCACGGCTTTATGCCTGCGCGCATCTAGCATGCGACAGGCTCAAAGTCGCCCTCGACCTCCCCCCCATCGACCCGCGACCACCTATTCCTCCGCGCATCTACAAGCGCCTCTACAATCACCTCGACAAGATCCTGCCCGCCACCGCTTCCACGCCAGGACGCAACACTCCGGGCGGCACCGTCCTTGGAAGCGGCCGAATTCGAACACCTAGCACCAAGCTCCGCGAGCAACAACAGCAGCAGCAACAGCTCTTCAACACTTCCCCACTAGCCAACAAGTCACGAACGACACCCAGGAAAGAAAAGTCCCTATCCGAAATTCGAAACCAAACCGTCGCCAGCACCACCAGCCCTTCCAAGAAACGCACCCCAGCATCATCATCATCACTCACAACTAATTCTTCGAAACAAGGCCCCACCGCCCTCCCTCCGTGGATGCGCCCGTCTCTCCGCTACCTGCTTGCCAATCTCGGCCCTGCACGCATCGGCCCCGTCGTCGCATCCGGCCTCGAGTCCGTCATCATCGGCAGCGGCGGCGGCGACGACGACGCCTGGGTACGTACCAACCTCGTATCGGTCCTCGGTGCTCTCTACCTCTTCGTCTGGCGCGGTGTCACCTGGCCGCCGGGCGGGCAGGACGAGTTCGACCGGGAGCGGTACGTGAGGATGCGCAAGGAGGTTGCGTTCTGGATCGCTAAGGCGAGGGAAGAGGTGGTTATTCCCTCCACTGGTGATGCAAATGGGGATGGGGATGATGCCGCGTGGGAGGGTTGGTTGGAGCCTTCGGTACGGGAGTTTGATGCTGCGGCTGTGAGGGGCAAGAGGCATGGGTGGTTTGACATGGAGTGGGTGAGTGGAGTGCGAGATCTCGTGGACAGGGAGGAGGATCGAAAGCAAGAGCGAGAAGGAGATACTGGGGAAGAGGAAGAAGTGGTGCAGATTCGGAGGGCGGATACCATGTTCCAGGAGCGGTATGATTACCTCAGTGAGAGGAAGAGAAAGGCATATGCAGACTGGAAGGAAGGGATGTTGAAGAGGATCAAGGAGTTAGAGGCGCGGTAAAAGGGGGGATCAAAGGTGTTGCTGGTCGCATCTATTGTCTACCGCTTCACCTGTTCCCTACGCGCCGTGCTTCTTCAAACTCTTGATGGTATCCACCACGCACTCCTCAAACGACCGGTACTTGATCCCCAGCAATTTGTTCGTCTCGGAGTTGTCGAACCGGAACCTCTCCCCCTCCGCCGGCAGCTCCCCGCCCTTCGTCTCCTCCGTTGGCAACCGCTCCGCATCCTCGGGAAAGTTCTTCCTCGCAATCCGCCCCAACTCGGCATTGCTAAACAGACCCGCCGTCACAAACAACCTCTTACCCCCGGCCTCGGGAATCTCCAGCCCCGCCTTGATGTGCGCCTCGGCGACGTCCCTTACGTCGACCCAGATCGCCACCGGCCCGCCGCTCGGCACCTCATCTCTCCACTTGCCCCGCAAGCAATCCACCACTCGCTCGTTGCTCGTGTTGATAGCGTCGAGGCTGGCTAGGTAGTGCACCACGGGGCCAAACACCATCGGTGGGTTGATGGTGACGAGGTCGAACTTGGCCCCCGTGGCAGGATCCTGCACGAAATCCCATGCGGCGCGCTCGGCGAACGTCTTGCTCGCACGGTACGCCGTCGCCGGAGCTCTGTGCACGTCAGTCAGCGTCACAGGGTTCCAGCTGCGCTCGCTGAAGGTGTGCGACGCATCCTTGACGTGCGCCTCGTCGACGATAGCGGCGAAGGACGACGTCACGACGACGCGCCGCACCGTTGGCGCCGACGCGGCGACGGCGCGGAGAATGGACGTTGTCCCGACCACAGCGGGGTCCAGGAGCTCCTTGGGGTCGTCTGAAGGAGATGTGTCAGTTTTCCACCTCGGTTGGCAAGAAGGGGGGGGGGGGTGGGGGTTATGTGCGATAGGGGGATGACAGACTGAATTTGAAATGGAATGGCGAGGCCGTGTGCAAGACGACTTCCAAACCAGGGTTTTGGGCCACCACCTCGTCGAAGGCGTTGGGTTGGGCGATGTCCGGGACAATGGCGGTTATCAGGTCGCCCGCGGCAGCTTGCGACGGGTACGCTTCGCGAATCTTAGCTGCTTTTTCTTCTGAGCGGACCGTCGTCACGACGCTGTGGCCTTTGGCGAGCAGCTGCTCTAGTATGTGGGCTATAGCGTGTTAGCCAAACAGCGTCCATGGTTTTTGGTGGAGTCATTGCATTGCTGCGCCAAGGTCTGGCCGACATTACGGTCCATAAAGAGGTCCAAGTGACAATTCCCCAGCCAGACGGTGAGTCACAAAAAGAAGGCTTATCTTATCCGTGTGCCTAATATCTATCTCACTTACCGGCAATGAAGCCGGAGCCACCTATGAGACGAACGAGTCAGTGACCGGAGCCAATCTTACCGCTGAGAGGAGGGGAGGGGGGGGGGGGTGGGGGGGGGGGGGGGAGGCTCGCTCACCTGTCAAGAGAACTTTGGTCATTTTTGTCGCGTATTCTTGACTCTCGATACGGAACAACGCCTTCTTGTACAGGTTCGAACCGGCAGTAAATATATCGAACCAAATGATGAGCAAGCCCTCTCTTATATGTTCCCGATCACCATTTCAAACCCCGCTTCTCCGCCCCTCTTGGTGGGGTCCGAACAACATCGTTCCCGGATTCGCAATACATCCTCCCGCTTGACGCCACTTTAACGCCGGTTTACCTGCTATGTCCGGGGCCACGTTGGGTCAAGGACCCGGCCCATCTTAGCTTCCTTTGAACACAAAATCCGTAATCGACCGGGTGATTCCGAAGTGCTAGCTAGCTCCAGACGCAAGTCGACAAGAACTCTTGATCGTCCAATGGGCGATACTCGCCTGGCAGGCAACTTCGTCTTGAGGGTTCAAGGTTCAGTAACCGTGGTAATGCTCAAAATGGCAACCTTTCTGCTGTAAGTCACATTGCACTATCTTATCACCCTTGGGTCACGAAACAGGTTGTAATCATGGGAGCCTGATTTTACTGGGGTTTGAAGAATGTGACAAATATCCTACCTCTGAGAAAATACCCATGAAGTTACCGCTCTGGCGTTTAACTGCGAAAACAGTCGAACGACTGAACCTCAGGTACCTGCATAGTCAAGTCTGTTCGGGTATCTATACACAGACGCAGTACACGAGAAGTGTATTTCGCCTTTTCCGCGACCGCTCCCAACCCCAGAGGGCAACGTTCGCAGGCCATCAACTTACAAACCCCGTAAGTCGATTTTCCTGATTCGTAAGACTGACTAAGTCCAACCGAGCGATAATACGCTCCAACCCCCTCCAACCCCCCTCTTTAGCAAACCCTCAGTTGAGATGCTGCCCTTGGAGAGACCCGCTTACTCCGTCGTGTCCATTGCATCACCACCCAAGGCCTTGCTCTTCCTCTTCTCTGCTTTCCAAGCCTCGATCCGCTCCCTCAGCTCCACATCCGGCACAACGTCGTCAATGGTCATGGGCTGCCGCGTGTACGGATCCTTCGGGTCGCTCAGCAAGTGCTGAGTAATTGTCGACCGATCAACCACGTGCTTCGACGGCAGTCTCACAGGGTCCGTCATCAGGATGCCCATGATCGGGTCCTCGAACTCGGGCGGGGCGTCGTCGTAGTCCAAGTCGGCGCGGTCCAGCGCCTCCTTCGCCGTCTCAATCTTTGCTGAGAGTGTCTCCCACGCAATGATGTCCTTCTCGTCCTTGAGGTTCTTGCTACGGAGAATGTGGGCCGTCGTGGACATGGTCGCGGGTTTGTAGGAGCGGCCGTCGGCGGCAACAGCTTCAATGAAGGACTGGGATGAGCCGAGGTTGAGATAGATATCAACGAGTTCGGGAAGAAGGGTCTTAGGGTTGAAGAAGTATTTTTCGGGGTTCTCGACCTTGAGCGTCTTGGACTTGGGCCCCGTTAGGATTTCAAGGTTGTAATCGAGCATACCAGCAAGGCGCTGGACAATTTCTGGCATCGTGAAGGACTCGCTAAGGGTGGTGGTGAAGAGCTTCATCATGCTGACAGTCTCGTTTGCCAGTTGCATATATGACGTCGCTTGACCCTCGGCTGTTCGGAGCTCCTCCTCTGCTTTCTCGCGATCCTCTTGCGAGAGGCTTGGGTCTCGGAGGCGGGCTTGCAAATCGTGAATTTTGGGGAACTTGCTGAGACCCTCATCGAGGACATATGTCGCGTCGTTCATCAAAAGGTTGACGAAGCGGACGAAGAAGGCGCGGTTCGATCTGTCAATGTCAGCAAAGACCGACCGACGACTTAAAGAGCGAGGGGCTGCTCACCTGCTAGACTGAACCAGTTGCTGCCGGTACACGTCATTGGTCCAGATACACTTGATTACCATAAAGATCTCGTATCTTATGTTGAATTTATCATAGAAGGCTGTGTGTGCACCCGTCGACTCGCATTCGATGTAGAACTTCATGACGGCGTGCAGTAGATAATCGTTCGCAAATTTGCTATTGGTCATGAGATCGCCCAGGACCCCCTTCTTAAGGTGATATGTGGGCCAAGTACCGTGGGATAGTAGCGTCACGAGGGACGACTTCAGGTAGGGATTTCTGATATACTCCGATGACTCCAAGAAGGTGACGCAGAGCACGATCATCTCCTCGCCAACAGCTGAGAGGATGATCTGCGGGATGTAACGGAAGACAAACTTGAAGTTGTCGACAACATCCTGCAGCGCATATTCGGGGAGGCACTTAAACTCGTCAGGCTGGTTTGCCGGCAGCGGGAGCTTGAGCTGCTTGTCTGGCGTGTAATCGGTCTGGCTGGCAACCCGAAGCAGCCAGATAGTAACATAGCGCATGAACTGTAGCGACCGGCTCTGCATCTTCTGATCCAACAGGATGCCCTCGATCGAATACTTCAGCGCCATGGACCGCTCGAGCACGGTGGTATGGCGCTTGAGAGCCGCATCCAAGACCCGGAGCTGTTCCGGCCGGTTGATTAGTTTGTGCCGCTCCGCCTCCATCATGGCGATGTTCTTCTCAAGATGCTTAATATCCCTGTCGAGGTTCTTCAGCTTTGAGTTTGCCGCCTCGCTGCCATAGTGATGCGCCGCCAATGTTAAGAAGAAAATCTCGGTGATAAAGTTCGACTCCCCATCCAACTTATTCGCGTAGAAGGCATCTGATTGAGCCTGGTCCGCGTTTAATTTCGTCTCGTCCTTGATGTTAATCCTAGGATTTCTCCTGAAGTAGTTGACATCGATCCGCCCAACTTTGGAGAAGGTACTGTCCATGAAGGGCTCGCACAAGGTGTCGAGAATAACAGTCACGTTGATCATAAAGCCGTCTGAGGAAACCTCCCTCGGGTCAACCTGCAGAGCGCGCCTCTTGTGATTGGCGTTCATAATGTAGGCAAACCAGTCCAGCGTCTTGTTTCTCGCTTGGGGACTCGCGCGGATGAAGGCGTTGACGATCGTCTTAAGATCAGTCTGGTGCGCCCCCAACGTCATCTGCAAGGCACTCTGTGATGTTTGGATGCGCCCCTTGTCCATCGTCCTCGGCCCCGCAAAGTACACTGTCGTCACCTCTGGTTGGAGCGGCGATATCCTGAAGAAGGGGCCGAGGATGGTGTTCTTCTCAATTCCCGGTGCGGACTGCGCCATCTGGAAGCACGGGTGTTGTGCCAAGGCGTTAAGGAGAGGTGGGAATCTCGAGTACGTCAACAGCGCCTAACGAGGTTAGCAACAGGAATGGATCGCCGGGCTCGGCTCTTCACTCACGTTGACGCGAGGCTTGTAGTCATCATTCATGGTCATTGTAGCCAGCTTGCTGCTGATGTCCACCATCGCCTTGGTGAATAGGGGGGCAATAGAATCATCGTCCTCAATACGAGCAACGGCCTCGGCGAAGAAATCCAAGCACAAGCCGTTCTCGGTCTCGACCTCGTGCAACAAATACGGGACAAGTGTGTCGTGGGCGGCGTCAGGCTCTCGACTTTATGCCCGCCAACGTCAGCACCAGCCGCACGGACTGCTAGAGAAGACGGGCATACCTGAACAGCTCCGGCACGGTTAACGCGAAGATGCAGTTGCTGAAGCATAATCGCTTGGCCTCCTTGAGAAGCGCCTCCCTCTCTGGCGCCGGACCGCGGAGCACTTTCAGCGTCCTCACCACCCTCTTCCAACACGGCAAGAGGTAGTCTAGCAATGGTCGGTCATGTGGTACCGCCGTAGCCGCCTCCATGATGGCCTCCTCCAGCCTTCCCACTGTCAGCTTGAGCGGTGCGCCCTCCTCCGCCAGATCCGCGCTGAGGTTTGGTAGGAAGGTGAGTTTATGGCCTTGGCTGTCCGTCGTGCGATTCGGGTCAACCGTGCAGCGGAAAATGTTGGACAGTACCCGATCGGCATAGTCCTCGATCGTTTCTTGAGCGGCTGGAGTCGTTTGCTTCTTGGGCGGTGCCGACGCTGAAGCCCCGTCAATATCTGATGCTTGCCTCTTAACTCGGGAGACTGCGGTATTGGCAATACCTGGTCTGCTGCTGGCGGCACTGCCGGTGCTCTGGGGAGTAGTCGCCGGGGGGGCAGGCGAGATGTTGACCTTGGGCCGGTTGTCTACCGGCGCGGGTTTCTCGGCCCCTTTCGACACTGACTTGTCCTCTGCGGGTTTGGATGTGTTTGGCCCGGTAGGAGGTGGTGTCTCGGTGCTTGGAGAGCCCGCAGCGGGAGTGCCCGAACCCGACGGGCCCCCAAGCTTCGCCAATCTCCTTCTCCGAATTTGCTCCATCGTTTCCTTGTCGGGCGCATCGGGCGTTGATGTTGTCGCCGGCGGCGGCGGCGGCGGCTGCTGCTGTTCGTTCGGATCCATGCTCCCGGATGTCAGCGGTGTTGGTGCTGGGCGTTGTCGAGAAAAGGAATGGAATGTCCACGAATAGTCCAGAGCGAATACCAGAAGATCGGATCGCGTGAGAGTCACTTTTTATGCGCGAAGGGACCGAAGGTCAGGGTAGTGTTGGGGTAAAGGAATCCTGATGGCGGGGTCCAGATTGAGCTCCAGGCTGACAAGGCGCTATCGATTGAAGCCTGCCTCCCCTGTGTCGTGCGACGTAACCGCCCCTCAGTGTGGGACAGAAGCAAGCCGATCCAAAGTGAACTGGCCGAATTACTAAGCCAGAATGACGAAGTAGTTATCGATAGGTTGTAACGTTATCCAACTCGCCGCGGCAGGCAAGGGCCCTCAATCGCCAGCCCATTTAAACGCGCGGTGAGCGTTTCCTGTGCCCGTAGTCTTTGCAATTTCACTTTTTTTTTTTCTGATTGACCTTGCATTATCACTTATCTTGTTTTATCCTTATCCCTCCCAGCTACTGCTTTGACTCTGTTCTATTCCAACTCTGAACCTTACTAGTTATGGCATGACTTGCTCATTCCAATGTTTTGAAGTCATCTTCACTTTCAGGTTGGACAACACGTACTTGTACATCCAGAGTAAATTCACAGTATCCTCACATGGACGTGCCAGTCTTCGTACATACTCTCAAGTCCACCATGCCCGTCAACGCCGTCAGTAAACAGTCCGTAGCTTGTGTTATGCCAAAGACCCCACAACCCAACTCCCAAGGTATTCCATATGCCTTCCCCCTCCTTTTCCCAGGAACTCCAAGATGAAAGACAATAAAGCACTATAGAACCACAGGTCCTGAAACCAACCTTCACTCAGAGCCGGTGAAGACTCTCCCCCCTTCCCTCGCTATGTCGCCGATTATTCCCCGCATATTGCAAACCGCTATCGTCAGAAGACGCCGGCCGCACACTGCTACCACCACTCCCTTGAGACATAGCCGCGTTTGAAGAAGATCCCGCTGCTGAACCAGCACGCTGTTGCCGCTGCAAGCTCATGAGCCAGGACATGTGCATGTTGACGATGCCAACCTTGTTGCCAATCTCGGCGAGCTGCTCGCTGAAGTGCGTCGCGTGCTGCAATATAAGGTGCGACTGGCGCGCATCCATGTCCAGTGATTGCTTCCGGAGCAGCTCCAGCTGCGTCTCGAGCCGCTCGAACTGTGCCAACATGTAATCCTCTGGCGAGCCCCCTGTCGCGCCGTCGTCAACCGAGTCCAGGGAGAGGGACCTATTGTTGTTGAGGGTAGCGTCCGGGATGTTGGAGGTCGAGACGCCGCGCGAAGAGCTAGCCATGGGTGGGAAGCTGCCCCGTCCTAATAACTGCGTCATTCGCCGCTCGCGTCTTCTGGCCTGACTGGTCTCAACCCTTGCGAGCCTCTCGGACAGCTCGTTAATGATCTTGCGGTCTTCAGCCTGCTTCTCGATCAAGCGCCCAACCACCTCGAAGCTGCATTCGCCGCTTTGTTCGTGCTCTTGGACGACTCGACGCCTGTCTGCTACCTTGCACCCCGCCTTATGCCACTTGCATTGCGCCTGCCCCTCGAGACACTCCTGCGTTCGATGCTCCACCAGGGCGTGGCGCACAACATCTCTCCTGCAGTCCGGGCACTCGATGAGCACACCATCGCACTCGAAATTGTGATGACCATCGAGTTCCGCGAAGGTGGTTTTCGTATCACAGTACTCGCAAACGACTTCCACATGCAAGCAGCCTTTGGCAGGAGAGGCGTCCCGGCGAGCAATAAGTTGGTTGCAGCCGGAATCCGGGCATCGAACTAGGCTGAATTCGCAGCGACGCTCATAGTGACCCTCGAGGTGTTCCCGGGGGCATTGGTGATCACAGCCCTTATTTGGGCATTTTACCTTTAGGCGGTCAAGCTGGTCCTTGACGATTAAGGGCAGCCGCCGGTAATCCAGTGTCCTGCTGATCGGTTGGCGGTCTATCGGGCAAGTCGGCTGTGTCTCGAGAGCTCGATTGATACACGCCGCACAGAAGGTGTGGCCACATGGTGTTGTGATTGGTGAGTGGAAGGGTGTTTTGCAGACTGGGCAGAGCAGGGTCTCATCAACAGGATCGACGTACTCGATGGCCTGGTAATCGAGCTTGATGACGCAGGATCCGTTTGGTGATGCCTCGGCCATGGCGATGCTTGGATGCGGAGACGGGACCCTGAAAAGCTCATCATCCTCCGGTGCTCGGTATGCTACCTCTGTAAGCCCCTCATCTGGGGTGTTTGGAGGCGGCGGCATGTTTGTGGCGCCAGGGTCAAAGACTAGGTCGGTGGCAAGAGACGCCGAGGTCGGAAACGACGACCCGGAGTCCCAGTCAGTCGCAAAAAAGCACGGCAGTGACAGGTCGATCTTTGACAGGCACACTGGTATGGCTGAGGGTAACCCACGCAGACTGATAGTGTAAAAGAAAAAGTCACGATAAGTAGGTAATAGTGTACTACCCTAGTGGAGGGTCGTATTCCAGAACTGATGATGAAGAGATGAACTGGCAGGAGCAATGGAGTTGCGGAAGCAAGGGTGCAAGCCGAGCCGCTCCGGCAAGTAGTAGGAGCCAAGTACCCTGGACCCCACCAAAATCGGGATCACAAGCTGCCAGTGCCCCGCAGCAAGCAGCTTCTGCTGCCCCTTTCGGCAAGATGCAAGACTAACAGCTGAGCTTCAGTTTCAAAGCACATGGGCTGTTGTTAGAATGATAAAAAGGCTCTGGCTCTTTGATAAGGGAATGCACTTATCCGCTATATTTCGAATATACTTTCCATCTTGTCGTAGATGTAATAATACAAAGGATTCTTTTTTTAGTCACGGAGCCGTTACTCTACTACCACTTGCATCCTTCTAGCTCGGTCACACAGTTCAAGCTTATGCTGTGTAGTCAAGCGTGTCTACCAATATCAGGGGCTTATACTTAGTTTCGTTCCAATGTGAGAATGAAATCGTGTCACAACAGAGAGGTATAGGCTAATAAGCTCACCCGAGAACTGTCTTCTACCTTATGATACCAAGTAAGGTCTTTGTGTATATGGAGGAACCCTCTTACTGTTCTCTACTAAGTCACCTCATCCTCATATGTTATACAAAGCCCCGAAGAGAGTAAAGTGAAATCTAGCCCTTGTCAATGCCGCACAACATACAGGCCTATCAGAGCATGACAGAACACAGGTACATGCCAGCAAGCAAGTTCTCTTCAATATCGCCAAGTCGACATGTATTGGCCTTAGTTGTTAAAGAGATGTAAACTAACATCACGGAACTCGGGCTGAAATACCCCAAGGCACGGTGGGGAGGACATTGTTGCGATAGAGAAGAAGGAATGATGAGGCAAACACTCTTATGGTAGGTGGGTAAATTCGTACTGTAACATTTGAAGAGGAGTTCCACATGCTTTATTTTTGGGCCATAATCCCTGCCGAAGTATCCAGTCGATTAATCCTACGAACATCTTGGTCACTTATTGGTGTCAAGAACCCTGTTGGATATACTGAAGCAAAGACAAAGATGGGAAAGGACGGGCATAACTCTCTGACATATACAAGCATTTTTCCCTGCAGTGTCTTTTTGTGAAATGTGGTACAGATATACTGAGACAGTTGACCCCCTGTTATCTATTATTGTGAGCAGAGCCCGCTCATATCCGAGTCTTTACTTTGCTCTTAAGATTTGGTTGCCTCTCAAGTAGTACAGAAACATAGCAAAAGTTATACGCGCTTGGCAATCAGAGATCACGTATCATAAAATACCCCTATTTCTAGTTTAATAAGATGAAGAGCGTCAAAGACTCGGTCAGGGCTGGCTGCCGTGTAACAGGAGGAACAAGTTCAATCGTATTGTTACCGCTAGCCTTGAATTTTAGTGTCACTCTCTTAGCCCGTCTTGTGTCTCAATGCATGCAAGAAGCAGCTCAGATACGACTTTGTCGTAAGTGCACCTGCCCATAAAGATCACAAGCTCTCCAGAGTGGGAAGAAAATGAGAAACTAAATGTCTTCTGGCACGATAGGTGTTGATGCTCGCAGCCAGTATACTCCTTTTGTGGTGTAAGGCTAGGTAACCTGTTGACCAAGTAGCACAGCCTCCGTTCCGTACCTTAGAGCGGCAAAAATGTCCGTTGGAACAAACTGGTATTGCTTGGTCTGCCAGCCGATTCGTTCCAAGCAGGTCGTAGACCACCTAGTTCCTGTCACGGAAAGCCGAATTCATGCGAAGTGAGCGGTTTGTCCTGCCTTGAACGCACACCTGCAGAAATACCAAGCCTTCCTCCGCTGACCGAGGAACTTGGCAGGGCGAGCTGACTGGCGCAAGTTCTACGAGCCAACCCAAAAGGGAAACAACTCACACGATGCCAAGTGACTCAATGTGATGAATGAGGGTTATTCTTCGGCTACAGAAAGGAGCTGGACGTTGTTGTGAAAAGTTGAAAGTAGAAATCGAATCGCTACGACTTTTCTCGACGCAATAGTCAGACAGGCGGCGAGTGCAGCGTTCACGACGTTTTTTGCGATGGCATTGGAAAAAGGAACAAGGAGTGATTTTGGGCCGAGTCGAGCCGTTCCACGAACCACGACGCTGGGGCCCCACCGCCCATTCGGTTCCTGGGTGGTAGCACCAACAAAGTTACCCGTAGCAGGGCGTAGACCCCTCGGTTGATGAAATTCGCCCCGCCCAGCACGCCCCCGGTCGGCCGACCCGCTGCGCCTGAGGTGTGAGCCTGGCCCACGCAGTGGAGGCGGCAGCCAAGAGCGATTTCTCGACTCAAAGCCACAGCAACCGACTGTCGCATACTCTCACCACAGCTCGCAAAGTATGGAATGCGGCCAATTCCACGCCGCGATGCATTCTATGCCTGTCCTCACGCCCTGGTAACTCTAAACGACACAACCGCTCTCGCCGCAACTCTAAGCTGGCCACATCCCGCCTGCAAACTGTCACGAGCAGCCGAGACAACAGGTGCAGAAGGTGCAACAGGGGACCGAGGACGCGCAACAACAGCACGGCAGCGGTCCGAAGATCCTCTCGCCCATGGTGGACACAGCACCAGGCAGCAGAACCAGGTCGGCAGCACGTCAGGGAACACCAGAGCACCGACCGCTGCTTCGGAACGCCCATCGAATCGTCGCCAATACCTGCGGCGAGCCGTCGACCCTGCTCAAATGAGCTGCGAACTCGACGCCCGTTGCGTAACCTTGATACCCAATGGGAACGGCGTCCACTGCTTCGTTGACAATGGCGGCAATTGAATCCGTGGAGAAAACATCCGGTAAAGAGGACCAGGCATCCTCCAAGTCCGAGGGGGAGGCCAAGTCCAACGATCAGCGTGCACCGGCCGCCGACAACGCTCACAGGACCCAAAAAAAGAGGCGCAAGGTGAATCATGGTGAGTCTGCGACGCCCTGTCTCGGCTCTTTCCGCTGGACGCGTGCGTCGTCGCCAAGCTAACTCGACACGCCTGTTCCTCGCAGCCTGTCTCTACTGCCGTCGATCTGTAAGTCACCGATCCTTATGCGCCGGACGGGCGCGCACAACATTCTTTCCAGCACTCGGGTTTATTACTCCCCCTACCCTCTCTCTTTTGCAGGTGGCGCGATCCGGGCCGCCGTCACTGTCGAGAGCGCCCCGTTGTCACACACAGATGTCCTCCAGCCGGATGCGGCAACAAAATATGCACAAGTCGTTTCAGTGGCTAACCATGTACTGCTGTTTAGCATATGACGTGTGATCTTGTATGTACCCTCCCCTATCCCACGTCCGGGATCATGAGCACGGCGTACGGGCGGACGTTGACCCGCGGTTGTGTCTCGTTTACAGGAAAGGCCTTGTACGAGATGCATCAAGCGCAATATCGGGCACTTATGCCATGACGAGCCCCGCGACCACGAATCGAAACGATCCAAGAGCCTCGCCTCGTCTACTGCTCCAGATTCCGGGCCACAGCCCGACATAGGACAGAGCCCTCTGAACCAGAACGCCGGCACCATGAGACCGCCTTCGTTCGACTCGGCCATGAGCAACGGACCAGGGCAGGCAGCGAAGGCTGGTTTTGACGCTGCGACACTAGCAAGCCGGAGCAGTAACCCTCTCCAGCTCGTGCAACCCACACCAGTGTCTGGCATAGCAGCCAGTGCCCTGGGCGGCATGAGTCAATGTAGGTGGCTGGAATCCCCGTTGGGTCACTGGGCGCGCGCAGGAGCTCATGCTTACCGTTCCGCAGTTCCAGGTTTTTCAGATGCCTGGCTTGCTTCTCAGAACCCCTATCACGACATGCACAACTTCCACTCCAACTATGTGATAGCGCCTGAGGTCACGAACGAGTTTAATCTTCTGAATGATTTCTTGCAGACCAGCCTACTTGATGACACGGCGCTCTTAGGCGATGACCAAAACCAAGCCGACGCCGCTTCGGGATTTGCCAGCAGCAGCAGTGCCATGCTCCCGCCAAGTGCTGTCCAGGGGGGCTCCATGCCCGCGCCTAATGCTGAGCAGGGGAAGGCCATCTCTAGGCCTGCCAGCGTCCTACCGGCGGATAAGGCTCGCGCATACTACCTCCAGGCAGCAGACCCAACGGGCAACGCACCAGAAGAGCGCATGCGCCAGGTGCTGCAGGCAAAATACGAGGCCGGTCTGCTAAAGCCGTTCAACTACGTTAAGGGATACACCCGGCTCCAAAATTATCTGGCTACCCACGTGTCTGCGTCATCGAAACAGAAGATCCTTAGACAGCTCGACCGCTTCCGGCCAAAATTCCGTGAAAAGATCAAGGACCTTACCGACATGGATTTGGTATTAGTTGAGATGTGGTTTGAGAGGACGCTGATGGACTACGACCGCGTGTTCGCCAGCATGGCCGTTCCGGCATGCTGCTGGAGGCGAACAGGAGAAATATTCAGAGGGAACAAGGAAATGGCCGAGCTTATCAAGGTGCCGGTCGAGGATCTCCGAGGCGTAAGTCAGCCCGTTACTCAAAGGTTGAAGGAACTAAGAACTGACCCGTTTTCAGGGGAAAATTGCCCTCCACGAGATATTGACCGAGGAGTCGAATGTAAGGTATTGGGAGGAGTTCGGCACCATTGCGTTCGACCCTGCCCACGACACACTCCTCACAGCTTGCTCGCTTCAGAGCCGCGATGGAGGAAAGCCTGTCAACTGCTGTTTCTCCTTCAGAATTCGCAGAGATGACCACAAGATGTAAGGTGTGATCAAACTTCTGCTGCTGTATGGTTATTGACCGTTGCAGTCCCTGTTTGATTATCGGAAACTTCCTTCCCCACGATCCCGAACCGGAACAATGAAAATACCTACTGTTGGCATTGCGGTCGATGCATGCCCCATCGCTATCGCACGCCGCTCGACCCTTAGGCGTTCTTATCTCGGGTTCTGTAGGTGAGGGTTTTAAGGAAACCGCCTCCGCTTGATTCCTAGACGGTTGCTGCACGGATATATGTATTTGCATTATTTGGGATGCCAGGCGCATTTGAGGATACTGGGATTTCGTACATGGGATACCATATGGCATACCACGAAAAGGGCGGTTTGCATTCTTGATATCTAAGGAATAAGTGAAAAAAAAAACAAGACTCATGGTTGCGAGGCCATTCTCGATTGGCGACGCTGCTGTCATCGCACCTTCCTCAAATGGGAGTCCATTGTTGTCGAATAGTCAAGCAGAAGTTACCACCTGTTCTCCGGATTTCCATCTTGCACGTTCCCATCTCTACTTGGTGCCTCAGCTTGTGTTGTAGGGTGGTATAGCGTTGCTCTTAGTCTTACACCTCAACTCATTTGAGGTAAAGGTTCAGTTGCTCGTCAGCAAGCAGACAACCCTTTTCCACGACTCCGAATTTCAATCCGCGATGTCTTCAACCCGAACACACAGACACTCCTCCCAATTAGCCTCTAACTCTGAAAAGCGAATAGAAGCAGCAGTCGGTATGTTCACCTTTCTTTACACTCATTACTCACAGATTCTTTCTCGAATGAAGAGCTCTCCAGGTCTTCAAGCGCCCGTGTTCTATTCATCTTTCCCAATCGATTGAAACATTTCCTCACCCCCACCCCCTTCAAACTGTGATTAGATCCTCCAAGACAGCAATTCCTAGTATGGGCGACCATCGATTTTACAGCTCACCTGTCCAAGACGCTTCGTGAACCTGATTTCTGTGCCCAGCTAATCGAAGTCCGAACGACCAGAATTCGCAACCCGCCTCCGCAAGATCCTCCTCTCCTCAAAAATACCCTCAACAGATTCGGATCAGCATGACGCGACCCTCCTTGCTGACGCTCCATCCCTTGTTCAGGACATCGTCACGCACGTCGGCCGGCTGCACGCGTGTCAACAGACGTACGTGCCCGGCCTGAACGGTGACCCGGAGATCGACGAACTGGCGACTGGGCTGTGGAATGTCTGTACCCGCATGGGGAGCGCTCTAAAAGAAGACGATCTAGAGGCTGGGTCGAGGGAGGAACACAGCAGTGTGAAAGCTGGAGAGTGGGATGGGCAGAGGAAGTCTACAGAGTGGGTCGGGCGGAGGCTCGGGAGGCTGTATCTCCATGGACGGGTTCTCGCATTCCATCTACCTGGGGTAGCGAGGCCAGGGGGGAACGGGCGGGTCGCGGTGATTCTGAGGTTAATGAAGCTGGGGCTGAAGGTTATGCGGGATTGCGTCTGTGAGTTGCATGCATGTCGCCTACCTGCCGAACCGCAAAAAGTCTAACGTGAGTGATAGATGCTCGGGAGCTCAAGCTGGCTGGGCAGGTGGCGCAGATTGCAACGGATTATAAGGAGTGGCTGCAAAGCATGGCTAAGATCCTTCCGGAGGATGAGGTTAGGGAATGCCAGTGTTTGGAGGTGGAGTACTTTATCATGAGGACTGCCATGGTATGTTATCTCAAGTGTGCAGTGGGAGATGACACTGACGGCTCCAGTGCTGGGTTGAGAACCGGCTCGACGTTGCCGAGCATATGTACAGCAAAACTGATTATCTCCGCCCACTTCTCACTCCTGAATATGCGGAGCGACTCGCCGATGTGCTGTACGAGATCGGGAAGTCACTTTCGGCTAAGGGCGACTTCAAGATTGCTATCAAATGGTTTGAGCGGGCAAACGATATAATCAATGGCCAAAAATTCGAGCAATTCTCTCATCAGGGTCTTGAATTGCGGCTAGCAATCATTCAAGCGCTCGTAACTGCGCTTCTAGCCGCCGGTATTCCGGAAGGGATTGAGAAGGCCAAGAATTATATTGATTTCATCGAAGCGAAGTCAGGCAACAAGTTCGTTGTTTCCCTCCTCAAGCTCGAGCTGCTGCAAAATACACCAGCCAAAGTCTTTGACAGCGAGGCATACGCAGATGTCCTGCTGTATATCATACAGAACTTCTCCTTTTCGGAATCTGCTTTTATACTGATCATACACCACATCCGTAAGCTGCATGATAAGAGCCCGGGTTCGGGATGCGCTGTGCTGATGAATTCATCCTGGCCTTGGGCAGCGCAGAAAAAGACGAATGGTTGGAGAAGGCTGTAGTAACACGCATGTGGATGATCACGAATCAGCGAGACTCGTTAGAGGCTATCGGTGCCATACAAGGAGTGCTTGGGTGTTTGCGGAATCCCTTGAGCGCCGAAGCAGCCATGGCAGTACAGGCGGTAAGCAACCCGAGCCTCCTGGAAGTCCCTGGCTGATGTGTTTCAGTTGCTTCGGAAGAAGTTAGAATCGAACTATAGCCAGGGGCATTATGACATGGCGGAAAGCTGGTGCCAGCTTTCGCTTCATAGTGTGTTCCAAAACTGTGGCGCCGGAAATATCTCAAAGTTGGAAAGGTAAGTTGACCCAGTTGACTGTGCTGCAAAGATAAACTGACAGCGGCAAGAAAGTTACTCATGTGTGCTCTTGCGAGAAACAGTGTAGATGCTGCGGCATCGATCGTACACAACATGTCGCCGCAAAACCGCAAGGAGCCCATGACAGCTTACCTCGCTTTCAAAGTTGCGATTCGTATTCAAGACCGAGCCCTCGCCGAGGAGTGTCTTGAGATTGTAGCCCAAGCGCCAGATCATGTCGACTATCTTGGAGCCTGCATAGCGGAATCTCAGAAAGCTGGCGACATCATTTGCGCCATTGCAGCTTTGATGAAGCTCCAGGAGAATTACGAGTACAAGGAGCCAAATCCCATTCACCTGCCGGCTCTGTTCAGATGTACCATTCGCTTGTTGAACTTGCTGGCCGAAAGGCCCGGGGTAGATCCGGATACCGTTGTTAATCATCTTTGCGAGGCATTCGAAGCAGGTATGGTACATCATTTGTCCCTAATCGGCCTCTTGCTCACTGTTCCAGTCGTGTTCGCTCTTTCTCGGCATAGTGAAGACAGCTCTACTGGAAAGAACCCCTTCACAGTCGACGAGCTTCAGTGGTTCGGCAGCAATTCATACAATTTGGCGTTGAAGAACACTACCACCTGGGAACTCCGGTCAATTGTAAGGATGCTCACAGCATGCGTCAACATCGTCAGTTACTTCCCCTCCGACATTGGCTCTCAAGTCGAGCTGTCCCTGAAAACTCTCTTCTCCCATTTTGTCAGCTCGTCTGCATTGGTCGCTTTGGCGCGGACAGAAGACGATGCTGAAAAGCAACGGCAAGACTATGCGGCGATGCGAAAACATGTTGCCGCCTTCGAGGGTGTACTTCCAGAATACCTGCCTCAGTTGGATGAGCAGTCGAGAGGTGACATGCTCCGGAAACACGCGACACTTCTTGTATTCGACTTTGAGGCGGCCATTACTCTGCATCAATGGGACGATCTGGGAAGCATCGTGCAGAGGGCGGTACCTTGTGAGAGCATCACGGCACTGCAGGCTATGGCAGACAGTCTTCTGAGGACGCAAGCTCCAGGGCAAGGTATGAACACCGCCCTTTTTCCTGGAGCCACCTAAGTATGGAAAATTGTTGACGCACGCAGTCTTGTACGCGACGATGCGCAAGATAATCGACGAGATCTGGGTTCTCGAGCGCTTTGACGCTGTCAAGATGGCCAAGTACACCCGGTGTTTGTTCCAGGCAACGCTGCCACTAGACGATGGCCTGGCCTTACAACTTCTGGACGAGGCATGTAGCAAGGCGAAAGGCCTGCGTGAGGTAAGCGTGATATCCCCCTTGGACCGATATATGTCCGAAGAATACGCTTCCATTGACGGCTCCCAACAGACCCAAGCCACTTGGCCCGAGGAAGAACTTGAATGGATGGCGACTACCTCCTTCAACCGCGCCATCGATTGTTGCAGCGTCCATCAGGCTGAACGTGCCAGGGAGTGGGCGGCGAAGGCGATTAACCTTGCTCATTTTTGCAGCGATGGGAAGCTGGTGAAGATTCTGCAGAACAAACGTGCGCGGTTGAACTTGGACGGGGTGTCAAAATAATGTACTATGAGGAAGAACAATCGGAGCTAACGTTAACAATAATGGGTTTGCGTGATCTACTCGCCGACCGAACCAGTTGTAGTCAGTCACCTTTGGACGGCACTAGGGAAAGTCTCCAGCTTAAGGACGTCTGGAATCGATATACCTAGCTAAAATATCTTCCTGACTTTACAATTTCTGACTGAATTGGACCAGTGACAGAGAAGACGAAGATTCCAATTGTACGCGGCCATATCATACTACAACTTCAGACAAGGTATGTGCGCCACAAATCAAGCCGCAAACCGAGCGAGCAAAATACATGTCGTGATTCATCGATCTCCCCTCCTTCACCGCTGCCACTATAATTCAGATGGCGACGAAAAAGCTCATCTCCCCCTCCTTCGCCTTCACCCGCGCCTTCTCGACGATAGGGTCGACACACGCGAGCCTGATCCGCTCCGGCGTCGCCGGGCTCTCCAGCCTCAACAACCCATCCCCGGCCTCCCCTTTCCCATCCACGCCAACCTTGGCCTCGACGCCGTACTGCGCGCGAGCCGCCTTGAGCGCATCCCGAATCGCGAAGAAGACGGCGCTGCCCATGAAGAGTGGCGGCTCGCCCACGCCTCTGCTACGCTGGATCGTCCGCAGGTCCTTCCACTCGACGTCCTTGAGCAGGCTGACGTTCCAGACCTGGGGGATATCGCGGAACGAGGGTATCTTATAGGCGCCCGGGCCGCGGGTGAAGAGGTTACCCTTGAGCGGGCCGTTGCGCAGCCACAGTGACTCCTCCATGGTGAAAAGGCCCATGCCCTGGACAAAGGCGCCCTGGATTTGGCCGTAGTCAATCGCCGGGTTGATGGACTGGCCGACGTCCATCTTGACATCTGCGCGCAGGCAGGTCCAAGAGCCCGTGAGGGTGTCGATCTCGACCTCGGCGGCTGTCACGCCCTGCGTGAAGTAGAAGAACATCTTGCCCTTGTTCTCGCCCCAAGTGTAGCCGATATCGGGGGTCTTGTAGAATCCTTGTGCCGAGAGATTGACGCGGTCGAAGTAGGCGGCGTGGGCAAGTTCTTTGAGAGTTGCCGAGGGGCCGAGCTTCGCGCGGTACGGGGCTAAGCGCTCATTGAGCTGAGCACACGCGTTGTAAATGGCATAACCGTTTAGGTCAGAGGAAGCGGACGCGGCAGTGGCCGAGGCGTTTGCTACCGTGTTGGTGGCGGTCTCGGAGATATAAACGTCCTCCATTGGGATATTGAGGGCCTGGGCAGCGATCATGGTCATCTTGGTGTGCAGCCCCTGGCCCATTTCTGTGCCGCCGTGCGCTACCAGAACGGATCCGTCATGATAGATGTGGACCAGAGCGCCAGCCTGGTTGAACCAAAGGGCCGTGAAAGAAATACCGAACTTCGTGGGAATGAGCGCGAGCCCACGCTTCCGCCACTTGTGCTCGGCATTAAACTTGGCGATGGCTTCCCGGCGGTTGGCATAGTCGGCCTCCTCCTGGACCTGTTTGTACATGAGCGGCACATGCCAATCGGTCAGAGGTTGGTTGAAGTGGGTTAGTTCTTCCGGTTTGTACATGTTGATTTCACGGAACTTTTCAACGGGTATTCCCAACCGGTCGGCCACCTCGGACATATAGGTCTCGGCGATGAACATGCCCTGAGGACCGCCGAACCCGCGGAAAGCCGTGTTCGACACGGTGTTGGTCTTGCAGATGCGGCCGCGCACGTGTACGTTGGGGATCATGTAGCAGCCATCGGAATGCGTCATGGCGCGCTCGCACACAGCGGCGCTGAGATCCCAGGTCCAGCCTGCATTGTTGAAGACGTCGAGGTCGAGAGCCTGGATCTTGCCGTCCTTGTTCACGCCCACTTTCCACCTTCCCAAGAAGGGATGCCGCTGACCAGATGTGACCATGTCCTCCTCTCGAGTGAGCATGCAGCGGACTGGCCTACGCGTCTTTTTAGCTGCTAAGGCAAGGATGGAGCTGAGTTGAATCGATCGGGACTCTTTGCCACCGAAACCACCGCCCAATCGTTTGACCCTGACCAGGATCTTATTGTTCTGGACGTTGCAGACTTGTGCGGCGTATGCTTGGCTATTGAATAATTAGCCGCAACTCATAACAGACGGAGATGCGAGACTCACGCTTCATTTGGGTTCTGTGTACTCGACCAGATCTCCATCTCGCCATCTTCGGGCTTCGGGATCACAACCGAAGCGTTTGTCTCCAAGTAGAAGTGCTCCTGTCCGCCCATTCTGGCAATCCCAGTAAACACATGGTCACAATTTTTGAAAGCTTCCTCGGTGTTGCCTTTCTTTATCTCCTTGAAGAACTCAAAGAAACTCTCCTTCTCAATGGCCTCTTCTATGGTGAAGATGGCGGGTAGCTCCTCGTACTCGATTTTTACGGCTCGAGCACCCTCGGCCGCGCGTGCTGCCGACGTAGCGAGGATCAGGCCGATAGGTTGACCAGCTGTGTAGACCTCGTCTTCGGCGAAGAAGGTCTCTTGGAAGTGCGGCGCGCCCCAGCGGTTCGCCCGGGCGCTCGGCATGTCATTCTTGTCGACATAGTCTACTACCCCGGGGATATCGAGCGCCGGGGTGAAATCGACTGACTTGAGCTTGGCGTGGGCTTTGGTCGAAAGCACTAGGCAGCCGTAGAGCTCGTTCTTTAACGGCGGGATGTCGTCCGTGTATTGCGCCTCGCCAGTTACTTGCTTCAGGGCGGCCACATGTGGGTTGGACTTGCCGACGGTCTCCTGCATGTAGGCTGCAGCTGCCGTGTGATCTTCCTTTCCGGTTGAGATATCCCTTTCCAGTTCTGGAACAGCTTCTGTATCTGCATTTCCGCCGAGTGACTGCATGACTTCATGATAGAAGCGGTAGAAGAAACCGAGAGCCAGAGACTTTCTGTACGAGGCCATGCCACCGGGAACGCTGAACTGGAGGTCGAAATCCTGACCAAGAGCGTTCATAGCCCCTTCCAGAGTCTCCAGCTCGGCGAACTTTCGTCCGATGAGGTACGAATTCGCCCTCTTGGCTGCCACTGTTGTCGGTGCCATGCCGCCGTAGACGAGGTTTGCCTCCTCAACAACGCCATCATCACTCAGCTGGACTTTCAGGGCGGACGTGACGATCGCGATATCATCATCCTTCCTCTTCGCCTGCTTGTAGGCTCGGAAGAATTCGTTCCGTTCCTGTGTGAGCGGGATGCGGATCGAGGCAAGAACTGCCTCAGCCGGCAGCGCTGTTCGGCGATAGCCCTTGAAAAACTCAGCCATGGGTATCTCAATGTCCTTTCCCAGGGTCTTGGCAACCACGACAGCGTCTGCAGCCATGAAGACCGGGTTTAAGTCAGAAATGGGTGACGCGGTAACCAGGTTTCCAGCTGGTGTCCCGACATTCCTGATCTGCCTTCCGGCAAAGTACTTGAGCTGCTTGTAAATGGCACTGAAGATCTGGCCTCGTGCCTCCCCATAGTGTTTGAGGGCTTCCTGGCAGACACCCTCGAGATCCGTTAGCGTGATGTTCCCCCCAATCTCCAGGTGATCTTCGTTCAAAAAGTATTGCCGCAACTCGGGAATGTCCCCCACGAATACCGAAACGGGATACTGCAGTGCCTTGAACTTGATCTCAATCTGAGTCTCGGTGCTGCCGCCTATTATCTTGGCGTCTGGATATTCGCTCTTGATCTCCAATAGCTGATCCAGCGTCACTGGGCGAAACCACTTCTTGCACTTGTTGCCGAAAGCCAGCGGCTTGAACACATGCTTCTTGAGTGCTGGCGGAAATATGAGCTCCGTGTCCGGTTTGTATTCGATGAATCCTGGCGGAGTGAACCGCTTGATCGGCTGGTCGTCGACGCCGTCCACCCTGCCGTCCTTGCAACACCCGCCACCATTGCCATTCTCCATGCAACATCCGCTTCCCCCGTTCGCTTTTGCATTCCCGCAACCATTTGCCATCCCTGTGCCCTTTCGCACGCTAAACGTCTGTGCAGCGTCGAGAATCGGCCGGTACCCCGTGCAGCGACAGAGGTTTCCGTCAAAGGCCTCTTCGATGTCGTGCTCGGTCGGTGCTTCATTATTTCGGAGGAGGGCGTACAAGCTCATGACGATTCCCGGGGTGCAGAAGCCGCACTGGGAGCCGTTGCCCTTCGCGACGCGCTCCTGGGCCGGGTGAGGCCGCTGAACGTTGCCGATGCCCTCGACTGTGATGACATGTTTTCCGTCGATAGAGGCAAGTGGGGCGAGGCAAGCGTTGACGCTGGCGTGGTAGATCCGTTTTGTGGTTGGATTATATTGTGAGACAACGACCGTGCAGGCGCCACAACCGCCTTCGCTGCAGCCACTGTGAAGGAGACATTGTCAGCGTGACGAGGCAGGATGCTGGAGGATATGGTCGTCAGCGTACAGCTTAGTACCCGTCAGACCGATGTCGCGTAGGTATTCGAGTAGCGTAACCTCGGGGTCGATATCGTCGAGTACGACGCGGGTACCATTGAGGTAGAACCGGAGGGTATCGTCGAAGGTCGTTGTCAATGTCCCCGCCGGAACCTTGACGGGTTGTTCTGGAGGAACAGCTGAGGGAGTCATTACGCCCGACTCCGATGTCCTCGAACTAGTGGATTGTAGTCAACCCACGGGTTGGTTGGCGGTGTTCTTTTGATATTGTGCCTTCACGGTGGGCATTCCTCGTCGAGAACCGGTAGCGAAATCGTTTGCCGGAAGCTGACGAGGCACACGAATACTGTCGAGATACTTGTACGTATTAGTCTGCAATAGAAAGGCGCTCCGTCCAGCGAGCGATTTCAGAATATCGATTTTAGATGAGTTGGAGATGCGAAGTAAACCAAGTGGCAATGTCTAGAGGGGACGCCACTTCTCTTTAGCTACTTATGCTGAACGTTTATCTAAGTGCTGCCAAAGACCGACTAGCAGATGACGGAGAGCCCCGCATCTTTCTCCGCTATTCGCCTGCCCGAACAAGTAAGTTTTGGGGGAGGGCAGGGATGCGACTGACACTTGTCACTTCCAGCTTCCCAGTTACACTCGTCAAAATCTCAGATAGAGTCTCTTCGAGGTTACCAGCGGCTTGGCTGACTGTGAGGTGCTTACAACTGGGAAGCAGTCCAGGACGGAGCTTATCGGCAAGGTGGGGTAATCCGTGATCTGCCCCGCAGAGCCAGGCCCAGGAACTGAATGCTTTCGGCCGCCTCCGACACGCGCCAGGCGCCGTTGGAGAAGCGGGGCCGTCGGGCAGCTCCATACCCTAACCCTGTGGATGCAGGAGCGGCTTGAGCGGATCGAGAGAGGATAACTATTGATTCTTACGGTTTTAACAAAGAAAGAAGCTGCCGTTACTCAAGTTCATTAAGTCACTTTCAAACCTATGGCTCCGCACTCTCTACAGCCGCGTCCTCGAGCAGGTTCTTGATTACCTTACTCTTCGCCACGACAATACAGATTAGAACTTCATACTTACGGTTTAGTTGACTCGAAGCCCCGCCATGCCAATCCACGTGTCGACCGATCCTTTCTCAAGAATTCCTTCGCCTTTGCAAAAAAAGCCCATTCATCTGAAACTAATCATCTAATGATTTGATTGGACGAACACGCACTTCGAGAAGCCGAATTACATCTAGCTGGGAAGAGCCGCTCAGCCTAACGGCGCATGGATAGCGCTAGCAGTCACGGCATTCTATACGCTGTATGTGTGTACGCAGTCAACGCGTGTTCCACCCTGATCGCCGCATCGACTCCACGCTGGACGACAAATATCTCCGCTCCCGGCCCCAGTTCGCCAGTCACGAAGCTCTGATTTTCCAAAATTATGCAAGGAGGCGACTTGGCCGGCCGGGCACCGTCGGGAGAACGAGCCCCCGGTGTTTGGCTAAGTTATGGCATTCCTGGTCACCGTACGGTGTGCGGCGAGCCGCTTTTTTCACATAGGAGCATCCGATTAAAGTCTTTCCCCTTCACAGATTTGGCCATTGAACCTCATGGCGATCTCACCTAATACGTTGCCACACGGGGGCATGAAGGGCGTTCAAACTCGGCACACTTAGCAGATGCCGTACCCCAAAGTCAAAGGGACCCATCACCCCTTGCCCCTCATTCTCCGCTTCAAGGGAAGCGAGACTCCGGGTATTTAACAAATGCCGCCAACGGCTCCAAGATGGACGTCGGAAGAAGAGCGGTTTATAGCGCCAAATCCTATACATAATACATTAGTTGTTCTGAGCCAACTGTCAATTTATCCTTCTCTGTTGCTGTGTCTCTAGGTGCTGAAACAAAGTTATCGCAACCATTGGATCCTAAGCTCAACAAGATGCAACCCCAGTTCTACAACATCGTCAACGACGAGTTGCGCGGGAGTAGCAACACTCACCGGGTAACAGACCCGCGGACCGAGGAGGAGCTTTGGCCGGCCCCGATCGCAAGCACGCAGGACTTTGAAGATGCGGTTGCCGCCGCTCAGGAGGCTTTCAAGACGTGGTCCCTGACCACGGTGGCAGAACGCCAGGCACTGCTGGTGAAGTTGGCCGATGTAATCAGGGACAATGTCGAGGAACTGGCCAGTATTCTTATGCGGGAGACGGGCAAGTCCAAGATCCTCGCCGACATTGACGTCCAAGCTGGCATCGCCCAGGCTCTCTACTACTGTAAGCAATGCATACCTACAAGGCCTTGCTGATCCACGCCTCGAAGTTAGCAAGCAACTAACCCCGTCATCTGGACTTACCATTTTCTAGCCCAAAACGCCCTTTCAGACGAGGTTCAGCACGAAGATGAGCAACAAAAGGTGGTGGCGACGCATATCCCGCTCGGCACGGTGGCAGCCATTTGCCCGTGGAACTTCCCTCTGATTCTGTCCAACATAAAAGTGGTGTCGTCGCTGGTGACAGGCAACTGCGTCATCGTCAAGCCGTCGCCTTTTACCCCCTACGCTGTCATGAAGTGGGCCGAGCTCAGCCGGGGGATCCTGCCACCGGGGGTATTCCAGGTGCTCAACGGGGGCGCAGACCTGGGCGCGGCCATGACAACGCACCCGGGCATCGCCAAAGTCACCTTCACGGGTACCATCGCCGTGGGGAAGAAGGTGATGGCGGCCTGCGCGCAGACGCTAAAAAAGGTGACGCTCGAGTTAGCAGGCAACAACGCATGCGTCGTGTGCGACGACGCCGATCTCGACCGCGCCGTCCCCGCCGTCGCTAGTGGAGGGTTCTTCAACGCCGGTCAGGTTTGCGTCGCAAGCAAGCGAATCTACGTCCACGAGAAGATCTACGACGAGTTCCTGCGAAGACTGGTTGAGGAGGTCGAGGGCAGGTACGCCATCCAGGATGACGGTCTCGCGCCAAGCGTGTTCGGGCCCCTCGACAACCGGCAACAATACGAGACCGTCCGGGGCATCATCGAGGACTGCAAGGGGAAAGGGTTTGATGTCGTGACGGGCGGGCAGACGGAGGGGGTCCGGGCCAAGGGGTTCTGGCTGCCACCGACAATTGTGTCGCGGCCGCCCGAAGACTCGCGATTGGTGCAAGAGGAGCAATTTGGTGAGTTTCCTTTTCCCCTTTTCTTCTTCTTCTTTTTCTTCTTTTTCTTCTTTTTCTTCTTCTTTTCCTTGTGATTTCCTGAAAGATTTTCAAAATGATCACTGTTGCTGATAATCACACGCCACTCAGGCCCGGTGCTACCCGTCCTCTCGTGGTCTGATGAGGACGATGTCGTGCGGCGCGCCAACCTGGCCAACGCTGGCCTGGGGGCGTCGGTCTACTCGTCGGACTTGGCGCGGGCTGAACGCATCGCGCGGCGGCTTGAGACGGGCGGCGTCTGGATCAACCAGTTTGAGCGGCCCAATTTTGCCGCCTTCTTCGGGGGCATCAAGGACAGCGGCTTCGGGGGCGAGATGGGCAAGCAGGGCCTGCTGTCGTACTGCTACACCAAGTGCCTGCATTTTGCCAAGTGATGGGAAGTAGGAGAGAGTAGTGGAAAGCGTGTTTGTCATGTAATGTGTGGCTGAGAAGCGGAGCGGGCATGTTGGGCGTTGAGCAATGCGTGTACTGCTACAATGTTGCTGTGCCTTTACCATCCACGTGGGGTTGAGAAATCTATTTCTGTCGTCCATGTCTCTGTTACACGTGGAGCGAGCGGTGAAGGGAAAGCACCACGAGAAGTGCTGGTCGAAATGTGCTTTGTAGGGCTCCGATTGGGTCTTGTTGGTCTCAGCATCAATGCAAAAAAGAGACTGGAACTTGGTATATCTACGATACGATTATCACGACCGGGCGCGATGATGTCAAGGCTGAATACGAGGTCACTCAGAGCCGGGGCCAAGCAGGGTCCTATCAGGATCGAGGAGCTGCAGCCACACCCAGCGACCAGGTTCTTGGCTCTTCGTGACAAACAACCATTCACACCAACCGACCACACAAGGGTCCTTGGGTAAGCTGGACCATCTTAGAGCCGCGGCGCGGGGCTGAGATCGTCTCGTCATTGTACAACACAAGTATATAAAATGACGGAATCCACGATACCCCCCGCGCCGTGCGAGCTCGTTCCCTATCGACTACACTGAGCCCGACCGACAAACCGCCAATATGAAGTTCGCTACCGTTCTGACTCTCTTCTTCGCTGCGGCGGCGCAAGCCGACAAAGACTATTTTTTCCGCTACAAGGGCGGCAATGACATTCTCGACCATCAACGCCTGCGCAGCAACATCTCGATTCAATACACTTCTCCGGGCGTGACCCTACCACCGTACAGCCCGGCTGACCGTGAGAGCGTCCCCTTTCGACTTCAATTCCTAATTCTTGAAAAAATGAAAAGAAGTAGAAAGTAAAAAGAAGCCAACTGACATGAGATCCTTTCCCTTACACAGACTTCCTTCGCCTTACCACCAACGCGACGGCATGCTCACCTGCCGCCGTGCTGACCCGCGTGCCTACCAACCCGCACCCGCCCCCCGTGCCGGGCTACTACGGGTTGAGTGACCGCGAGGGTGTGCCCGACGCTTTCCGGCTCATCTACTCGTACCGCCTCGACGAGGAAGGGCCCGGATTCCGGTATACTGGATGGAAGCTGCAGCGTCCCGGCCGCGGCGACAGTGGCGAGCCGGGGACGCTGCTCTTGCGGTATCCGATCGCTGCTGCTGGCGAGAAGGGGAGGAAGAAGGGGTGGAAGTGGATTGCGGTCAAGGAGAGGAATGGCGATTATGACAAGTGTGAGTTTTTTTTTTTTTTCCTCTTTTTCCCTGTTTTACCTCTTTCCTGGTATTTCATCTTCTCCTTCCTGTTTTCTCTGATTTTACAACTTTTTCTCTCATACGACAATCTCACACACGCGAAAATCATAACGCTACAAATGTTGAGCTGACAATGTGATTTAGGGGTCCCATGGTATGTAAAGCCGTCACGGGCAAACACTGCCAAGTTGGCTTCCTGGGACTATGAGAATGTCGATTTGGAATTGGTCGAGGCAAAGGGGCCTGTGGATTCGAATGCGCCAGGCGGTGTGAGGGAGTGAAGGAATATCCGTAAATTCGTAGCTCTTTATTGACAAATCAGCTGCTGCATGAGATTTGGCAGCCAGGAAAAGAGGAGAAAAAGAAAAAGAAAAAGAAAAGAAAAGTAAATCAAGGTCTTTCGATGTATTTGCCTGTTGGATGCCCTATTTAGTGCACTGTTCCCTGACCTCATCCCGATTCCCGAACACCGGACACACCCCGCCCACTGCGGGATAGCCGTACCGTGCGGGTCCTCGGGCGCCGACGACTCCACTCTACCCGGAGCTGTGGGGCATGGCCTCGGCGTGGCCAAGTCTCGTCCGGACCCGGCGCTGCGGTGTCACGGAAAGGATCATTTGGCATGGTCTCAGTCCCATTTGATGTTCTTTCACAATTTTGAAATTGAGTGCAATGTCTGTTTATAAGTGTCGGATGGCAGCACCAAGGTTTGGAAGATCGTCGGAACCAGGAACTCCACGTCTTTGCGTCCCGTTACCCGAAAAACAAGGCTATTCAAATAAACCCCTCTTCCAGATTACAAACCAAGCAGTTTCTTGCCCAAAAACGAGCAGTACCAAGCCATGACCTGGGCTTTCCTTGGCTGGTGGCAACGGCGGTCGCCCACAAAACTACGCGATGAACTAACCTAGAATGTACGAAAGGGATACCGTGTATGGAGTGTACCTCGGCACATGCGCATCCCCGCATCGGGGTAGAATGTGGGGAGGAGATCGCCGAGACAGGGGTTCAAAGCACATGCGACAACTACACACTCGTTTATAAGACATTCCATATTCTCAATTTGGCTCTTTTAACTTCCCACAGTTCACAGACTCACAGACCACTTATCTCAGTCCCAGAGACAAGTATTCTACTCCACCATGGCGCCCAAACAAAAACAACCATGCTACGTCCTCGGCGTGGGCATGACCAAGTTCATCAAGCCGCGTGGCAAGGTCGACTACACCGAGCTTGGCTATGAGGCGGGCATCAAGGCCATGTTGGATGCCCAGATCTCGTACGACGACGTTGAGCAGGGTGTCGCATGCTACTGCTACGGCGACTCGACCTGCGGGCAGCGCGTCTTCTACCAGTTCGGCATGACTCAGATTCCCATCTACAATGTCAACAACAACTGCTCCACGGGGTCAACCGGCTTGGCCATGGCCCGCAACATGATTTCGGCCGGCGCCGCCGACTGCGTTCTGGTCGTCGGCTTTGAGAAGATGATGCCGGGCAGCCTACAGAGCTTTTTCAATGACCGCGAGTCGCCCCTCGGCACTACGTACGCCATGATGGCCAAGACAAGGGGTCTCAGCAAGGCCCCCGGCGCTGCCCAGATGTTTGGCAACGCCGGCCGCGAGTACATGGAGAAGTCAGTAGTTTTGTCACATTGTGCAACCCTCTCCTCCTCTTCTCCTCTCCTCCTCTCCTCCTCTCCTCCTCTCCTCCTCTTCTCCTCTCCTCCTTTTATCCTCTTATCCTCCTTTCCTCCTCCCCTCCTTTGTCACTCAGACCACTTACTTACCATCTCACGTAACCAGATACGGAGCCAAAGCCGAGGACTTTGCCGAGATTGCGCGCATCAACCACGCGCACTCGGTCAACAACCCGTACTCGCAGTTTCAGGACGTCTACACGCTTGAGCAGATCCTCTCTTCGACCAAGATCCACGAGCCGCTCACCAAGCTGCAGTGCTGCCCAACCTCGGACGGAGGCGCCGCCGCCGTGCTCGTGTCACAGGCGTTCCTCGACGCGAGGCCGCACCTGCGCGACCAAGCCGTCCTTGTGGCGGGCCAGTGCCTCGCAACCGATGCTCCCTCGCTCTTCTCGGGCAGCGCCATCGATCTGGTCGGGCGCGAGATGACGGTTCGCGCCGCGACCACCGCCATGGCCGAGGCCGGCATCACCCCGCGCGATGTTGCCGTCTGCGAGCTGCATGACTGCTTCAGCGCGAACGAGATGTGCCTCCTCGACGCGCTGGGCTTCGCCGAGCCCGGCAAGGCCCACGAGCTCGTCCGCTCCGGCGGCATCACGTACGGCCCCGGCAGGAAGGTCGTCGTCAACCCGAGCGGCGGGCTCATCTCTAAGGGTCACCCGCTGGGCGCCACGGGCATCGCGCAGTGCGCCGAGCTCGTCTGGCACCTGCGCGGATGGGCCAACAATCGGGCCGTGCCCGGAACCCGGTGCGCGCTGCAGCACAACCTGGGCTTGGGGGGGGCCGCCGTCGTGACCGTCTACAAGCGGGCTGACGGGCAGGAGGCTAAGGTGGTCGACTCGGCCACGGTAGGCAAGGTTAACGGCCAGGGATACAACCCAGCCGTCGAGGCAAGGGGGTTTACGGCCGAGGAGGCCAAGCGGGTCCGGAGCAAGGACAAGACCAACGACTTTGCCCTGACGGCGACGCTGCCCATGCTGAAAGCGGCGCAGGCAAAGGTATAGATGATCCTTTTCTTGGAAAGAGGAGGATGAGCAGGAGGTGTTGTATTATTTTGGTAGCGACTAATGTAGCAATTCTTGTCAAAACGCCCTATGCCCTCGAGGCTCGTACGGGAGGTGTTGTTGTACATAACATGCTAGCGTAGCAATGACCTATTCTATTCCAAAAGTAGTCAGCATATGTTCACATAAAAATCGCCTTTTTTTTGCCTGGTAATCATCAGTCATGTCGTTGAGGATCGTACAAAGAAGGAACCGTAGAGTTGTCGATCGGGAGGCTATTTTTGCCCCACCCTCTCGCCTCTGTACCCGGGTCTCGACAACGACACCATCGTGAATGGTTTCAAACGGTGACAGGATCGACCGAGTCCAAAGGAACTTTGGGTCCCGGCTTGGCAGGCGGCTTTCCGACCTTCTTTTTTTGCGCGGTGACCGTGCGCTGCCCGGAGTGGTTCGATGAAGCTTCGAGCGGGACGATCATACACTTCCAAACAACAACAGCAGGAACGAGCCCCGGATGATTCATGCGTGCCTTCCCCCACCCGGCGGCGACTCCGACCCGGACAACTCAATCTAGCAATTTCAATGAGTGGGCGGAAGGTGCCTCCGTCAAGCTTCCCCTCTTTGCACCAACCAGTTCGTGCCTGTTGGCATTTCGACTTTTAACCACTAACAATATACTTTCCATGCTGTGGCGTTCGAATTGCTGCATCCTGCATCTCATTTACAGGCCATCCAATCCCACTCTAGATGCCAACCCTTTTTTCCCACATGGCACGCGACATGCTCGCTTTAACTCTGGCGATCAACTCACGGCAACCACGTTTCACGGCCAGTCCGTCTCCAATGAGAAGCAGCCTCAGCGACAGCCAGTCGCGGCAGCCGCAGCGTTTCTCTAGTCGCCGAACCGCGCATCGGAGAGCCCGCATTTACACGGAACTTTTCGACGCTTGTGTCTTGTGCGTTGTTCGTCCAAGCGCCATTTGTTGACGGCCACCACCCTTCCCGCCTCCACGCCATGATCGTCGGGCTTCTATTGTTTCCATCAGCCTATTTCTCCGCCATCCGTTTGGTTGTGCCTGTTGGGCTGATGTGAGGAGACCAAGTCCCGTCCTGATTGACAAGGGGAGTCCCTTGCCATGCGACCCCCCGTCCTCCGTGTTTGGATACCGGGTTCCCAGTGGCTGTTGTTCCATGATGATACCGTGATCCTTCCATCTCTGGTTCCACGCACCATGACTGGGCTGGGTCCTCACGGCGTGTACCGCAAACCACGACGAGCTTGTCTGGTAGGTAAAAGTACCTTGTAGCTCTGGCGCGAGTCTTACACACCCCAGGCAAGCCACAGGCGTCGTGGGCTGTCTCCGAAAGCACGCCACCCTGCTTCTGGTAAGAGCCCGCCCTTCCGTGGTTTCGGGCCCGTTCTGATCAGCCATGCTGGCTATTCACACCCTTTAGCCGTTATATTCGGCTAGCTCCTCGTCCAGCAGTCCGCCCTGCCGGGCCCGCCTTAAGATCCGGGAAACCGCCCCGCGCCTGGGCCCGTTATTGCTCTCCCCTGCTCTGGGTTCTCTCGTTCTCCATCCTTCACGCGACGATGAGAGGTGTCGAGCACAGATGCTCTAATCCGCCTCTGCCAACATGGCTGATCCGACAGCCGACCTTTCTCAAGGGCCGGTCCTTCTCTCCTTCTCCCTGGCCACGGCCAGCTTTGCCCTGGCTACTACATTCGTCCGTTTCTACGCCCGGCGGGGCATCCATGGTGGTTTCGGTGCGGACGATTACACAAGCGGGGCAGCAACAGTGAGTTGGACTGCGAAGAGAGACAACAGAAATGGAAGGCACACGGCGACTCTAACCTCAGACCAGATCATAACACTGATAGCGACAATTTTTGGCATCCTCGAGGGCACGGCGTCGAGTGGAGAGCGGGCCTTGCAGTTTGATGTAATAGGGCAGCCGTGGTACCTGATCAGTGCCACACTCAGCAAGATCTCGATATGTCTCTTCTTTATCCTTCTCTTGAGGAGGGCGAGACAGTGGCGGACTCTCCTGGCAGGCTTGATTGCAGTAATGGCCGTCGTCAACCTGGCGTTCGCGCTATTCGTATACCTCCAGTGCGGGCCGTTGGAGAAGGTGTGGAAACCGTCCGCCGCTGGCGGCTGCTTAGACGCCGGCGTCCGAAGCAACTTTGGTTACGCCCAGGGCGGTGGGTTGTCTTTTCATTGACGTCCATCTCCGAAAAGTTGACTGACGAGTACTAGCATTCTCCGTCTTCTCTTGGGTCTTTCTCTCCCTCTTTCCGATGCTCATAATTCGTGACATCTCCCACGGCGGTGAGCCCGCCTGGCCGTTTTATGCCGCTTCTTTTCTTAGCTTTGTGTGAGTTCAGTCAAACCCTGTCTTTACTTTCTACCACGGCTGACACTCTCTCCCCTTTCTTCGCCAGCTCCGGAATCTTCGTCATCGTCCGCATCGCTCAAATTCCCGAAACGACAGGCACCGCCATCTACAACTCTCACTATTTCATTGCCTCTCTCATGGCCAAGTAAGTCATATCTTCTACCCGACGGCCTTTTCATAGTCTATATTCTCTGTATTGACACGCAACCAACAATCAGCCTCGAGCAGAACCTGGCCCTGACCTGCTCCAACCTCCTCACCTTGGGCCCCCTCTTTTCTCCTTCTATGACCACCTTCTCAACCTCTTCGTCTTCTACCAACCGCTCTCGCTCTCGCTCCTACTCCAAACGTCGCCCTCGCCCCCGTCGGGACCCCTACGGTTCCGCCTCCTCGTCCGGAACCCGCCGCAGCGTTAAACGCGACCTCATGGCTGCGCGTGGCGGATCTGCCAGAGGTGGGGGAGACAGGAGTGGTCCTTCCAGGGCGGAGAGCAGTCGGAGCATTACGCGGCCTGAAACACCTGATAGCGCCACGGGGAGGGGGGCCGATGTCTCGAGGGGAAGTTCTCGGTTCTCATCTAGAGGCGAGGAGGAAGGGACGCCCGGTCGTGGGTTAAATGGGAGTGTTCCTGATACTGAGGGCCAGGGGACGAGGTTTGCCAATGCTCGTCACGACGAGGAGCAGGATCTCGGCGAACGCACGTGGGGAGTTGGCGGATACGGTAGCGAAGAAGAAGAGGATGATGGGAGCTACGACAGCGACGCGGGGAGCGATATTGACTTAGAAGCGTGGCCGCGGGGCATCATCAAAACGGTCAGCGTCGAGGTTGTGGAGGAAGTCAATGAGGAGTACGTTGCTGCCGCTGCTGCGGCAGCGGCGGCCACGACTGCAAAAGGGGGTAATGTTAATGGCGACGACGGTGGGGCCAGAGCAGTGGCAGGGACCAGCAGCACCAGAGGCATCGGGAGGAACAGCGTGGTCATCGCGCCTGGCATAGTCCCTTCAGGGAGACGGCCGAGGGTCGTTGGCGCGGGCAGTATTGACATTGCAGATCGGGTGAGCGGTGCGAGTGGGATCGAGCAGGACTGGGAAGCGATGCTCCGGGCTGGGCCGCCAAGGTGATCCAGGTCTTGGTCTCACTCCTTTCATATCGGTTCTTCTTCTTTTTTTTTCTTCTTTGGGTCCACCACTCTTATTAGACAGGCAGGCTGAGTTCTTTGGTCACGTTCAGCGAGGCGTTGGTGGCAGAAGGGTTATTCACACGATACCGGCGTGGTAAGCTGAAGCAGAATATCTATCACTTGGCGTTGAAGAAAGGTAGGGCAGGCGTTTGTTCATTCGTTTGCTTGTTGGGGTTTGATATACGCGTTATCGGGGGACTGTTGCGGCAATAGACAATACACCTAAGAGTTTGGTTGTTGGACTAGGTGGCTTCAGTTCACACACTCAATCTGATATTATGGACCAACGATGCCAAGACACAAGGAGGAACGGACACCGGTGTGAAGGGAAGCCGAAGAAGGGAAACTGGAAAGTGACTTTTGTCTCACCACAACACCTTAACCGTGGCTGCCATCTATAGTACATCATATGCCAGAACATCCACACTTATCATACAATCCGCTCGACCCGCCTGCCCAATCTATGCCCGATGCCACGAAACAGTTATTGACCGCTTTGTATATATGTACACGAGATATGATCATATCATAATCATCTTGCCCACCCAGCCATGCTTAAGCTCGCAACCCGCCCGGGAACATCTATTTATTAACAAGACTGCTCAGAAAATCAATCATGAACTGCTCGTCGGCCTCGTTTAGAGTCCAGCGTGCCTTGAGGGCGTCGTAGACGTCCAGGACACGCTGGCGGGTCGAGCAACGGGCGAAGGCGCGCAGCGCCCAGACGGCCAGCCAAGTCCGGATCTCAAGCCCCGCGGCTCCCGCGTCGACGGCGTCGAGTAAGGCGTTCCAGATACCGGTGAGGCGGCGCTCGCTCCAGGGAGAGCGCGGGTAGCCGCCGTGGTGGGCGAATCCCTTGAAAAGGGCCAGGAAGATGGCGTGGTGCAGCGGGATCCGAAAGAGCTTCATTTCGTCGATGTAGGCGGCCGTCCGGGCCAGGTCGCCGCGCTTGACGCCATAATGGTTAACCAGGATGCGGTACGTCTGCAGGTCGGGCGAGAGGGGCGCCATGCGCTGCAGCGCGGCGCGTGATGACGGCTGACGCCGGGCAATCTTTGCGAACATGAGGAGTGTCTGGGTGATGGCGCGGTCCGAGGGCGGCGTGCGCACTGGCATTCCTCTGCCGCCACCGTCGCCCTCGTTAGCGCTGTTGTTGTTGTTGTTGTTGTTGTTGTTGTTGTTGTTGAGCGTGGCGGCCTTCATGCGCTCGTAGAGCCGCTCGGCGGGACCCTCCTCGCCCGACCGTAGCAGGCCGCCGATCATGGCGTTGAGCACGACCGTGTCAATCATCTCGCCCGCCTTGACCATCTCGCGGTATGCGGCGCGCATACCGCCTGTCTCATGCTTGAGGCCAAAGAAGTGAATCAGACTAGTGTAGTGGTAGCGGTTGTAGTAGTGGCCGCGCGACTCCATCTCGCGGTAGATCATCTCGGCAAGGGCAAAGTTGCCAGCCTTGCAGGCGACGTCAAAGAGGATGTTAAAAGTTACGTTGGTGGCCTTGATGCCGGCATCGACCTCCATCTCGCGCCACAGCTTCAGGGCTGTCTCAACCTCGGTCTCAGTTACGGTGCCGACATATTTGCTGGCGAAACCAATAGCACAGTTCCACTCGGCTGTCGTCAAGGGGATGCCCGTGTTCTTGACGTCTGCAATGACCTCAAAATATCGCAGCATGGATCCAGAGTCGCGCTCGTCTGGCTGGCCAAGGGCGCGCAGCAGCTGGTGCCGGAACCGGGCGTGGATGTAGAGCATGCGCGGCTCGGGGAGGCGCTGATAGATCTCATAGATGTGGTCGAGGTCGACTTTGTGCGGACTCCTAAGGCGGTTCAGAACGGCGAAGCGGAGCTCCCAGAGGGTCTTGCGCTCCTCTTCGCCGGCCTCGATCACCTGGTCGAGGCTGGGATATTCGAAGTCTTCGGCCGTGCGCGCAAAGGCAAATCTTGGTATCTCTGGTTGGGCGTAGCCGCGCATGTAAGGGTCGCGGAGATACTGGAGGTAACCCTCAACGGCGCCAATCTCTTCGCCATCGTAGGGGTCAAGAAGGGCGAGCAGCTCCTTTTGGGTGTAATTCGGTCGTCTCTTGAGTTTGGCAGATGGAGACTGAGTTTGCTGATGGTTGTCGTCCGGGTCCGAATCAGGAGCATGCTCGGCGACAGTAGCCGAGTGGTTAGCACGGGCAGTGGGTATGGGAGGCTTGAGAAAGCTGCCAGAGCGGGTTGTCGAGACTCGGGGCGCGGGGAGGAAAGACAGTAAGGAGTGACGCTGGGGCGCTGAGGCTCTGCAGCTAGACGCGGTGGCAGCGGTGGTGATGCTTCGCCCCAAGGTGCAGCCGCTGTGGGAATCCTGCACAGGCCCTCGGCCGTGGCTATGAGCGGAAGTGGGAAGGGATGCGGCGGCAGACCGATTCGACGACAGCGACGGGCGGTGCAGCAAGAGGATCGCGCCGCATATCGACCCGTCAATTCGGCTAGAGACTCTCATGAGCTGTCGTCCAACATGGTGGCCTGCCGTCAGCCCAGCCTCTCACCGCGGGTTGTTGCACTTGAACGCGCGGTTTTGGAGGTTGTGGCGGATGGCACGTCGTTGGTCTCGTCGTCCGGGCTGGGTCTCGTCTTGATACGGCGAGAAAAAGTCAAGTCCCAAAGTCGCGGAAGCTTATCGCAGCGCTGGGGGCGCCGAGCACCCGCAGAGCAGGGGTGCGCAGTGGGTCCCGTCAAGCCTTGACGGGACGGGGACTCTCAGGTCGGTGAGGGTCAATTTTTGGCCGCTGCAGGTTCAACGACCAAAGCGCACCGGGCCCCACTGAACGCGGCTCGAGCTGGGAAATTTTGGGACTGCGCGATGGATGGAAGAAGCCGCAGCTCCACACTTTGAGATCCCTCCGGCACAGCGAGTGAACCTCAACAAACAACTCGAACGACGTTTTTTTTTTTTTTTTTTTTTCGGTACTTTGGGGAGAGGCACTGGGAGGACAAGGCCCAATACCGATGGTACCGCCATAGATCGACACAATTCCCAACTGAGCTCAATTGGGGACTTACCAAACGCTCCCTCGTCGAACCCTCGATTGCCTACCGAGAGACTCTCTGACGTTCACACTACCTCGACCACTCGAAGGCGGAGCCAAGTCCAAAGCTCAGAAGAAAATAAAAATGGTCCGCGGCCGCCAATTTCGCGCGGCGCGCGTCCTCGAGACGGCCGAGTCCCACCTATCGAGCTCCATCGTCAGCAGCAAGCCCAACGTACCAGCGCCGTGGGTTCGCGCGGTGCGGAACATCCCTCCTGCTGAGACGCTCACGAGGCCGTACCCAATTCAGCACACGGAGCCCCGTGACCGCGGGCGGGCGGCACAGCGGCCGCGTCACCTGTTCCGGCCAACCAAGATTGTTCATCCGGAAGACGAGCTACGGCGGGACTTTTACCGCGACCACCCGTGGGAGCTGGCGCGGCCCAAGTTGGTGCTTGAGTTGGACGGCCAGGACGCACGATATCGTGACTGGAGCAAGGGTTTGCGGCAGCCAGGGATGGCGCTGAGTGGTGAGAGGTAAGGGATACAACTGCACCAAGATCCTCTCCGTATGACGGGAAGACGGTGGAGGAAAAAAAGATTCGCTGTTTTGCTAACACGTTTGTCAACCTTACAGCGTCGTCCAGCGCCAACTCTGGCTGATGGAGAACCGGGGCCTGTCCAAGGCGCGGGCGTACGACATTGTGCGCAAGGAATTTTACAAGCTGCGGCAGCAGGAGCAGATTGAGCGCAGGATAGCGGTTGAGGAGGCCCGCATGTACGGCGCCTACTTTGGCAAGACCAACCTGCAGGTCGGCATGGAGCTCGAGGATGCTGCGTACGAGAACTGGAAGAAATGGGCCACCGACGAGATCACCAAGCTTGAGGCCGAGCGGACTGCCGCCTACGCCAACGTTGTGGACGCGCCCGAGGAGAAGAGTCTACTGGATGACGACGCGGAACTGTAAACAGGGCAGTAAAAGTCAGACCGGGGAGCGGCCAGTCCGGGGCAGCCTCTAAAGGCCGCCGCCCGTGTATACTTTGTGTATAACTTGTTTCACGATACAATAGACGATTGTTCACTTTCTACGTTCACAGAAGAGATCCAAGGCCTGTTCAATTGCTTTTGAGTGCGGATTGTTGACACAAAACTTAGATCTCGAGATATAACACGCCCGTCGGCCGGCGCGTAACAGCGACGCAGTCCTAAGCAGCCCTTCAGGGGGGTTCAAGACTGTCCCATACAGCCCTCCTCCTAACGCCGAATGTAGCCTTAAATTACCGCCTCACATATCATTCTCACGGCCTCGTCGTTGCGACGCTTTCTTCTACTCTTCTTCCTCCCTTTGTTTCCTGCTGTTGCTCTTCCGCAAGGCTTCCACTCGGACCCTTCTCCTCCAAGTCAGCAACTCTCTGCGGCGCTCGCAGCCCCAGCCGGTCCAGGATCGACTCCATAGGGGGCCAGTAGACCTCGGGCTGCTAACCCGGCGGGGCGAGTGGGGCGGCGACGCGGCCGACGTAGAGGGCGCCCCGGGTGCGGCGCGCAAGGTCCTCGTGCTGGACACAAAAGACGTCGGCGATGCCCGTCCAGAGGAACAGACGGCCCGTCAGGCTGAGGGAGCGGCAGCGAGCCCACGACTCGACATACACCATCTTAAGGCGACTTTCAGCTGGGACAAGGTAAAAGAGCTTGAGCAGGTGGCCCACGAGGCAGACGACGAAGCCCGTGGCGGGTCCGTTGGTGATGACGACGTGCGGGTACTTGAACTGGGCGCCGTGCCGGGTTGCCGGGCGACAGTCGGGCTCGCGCGTTAGCGCGTTGACGGCGTGTACCGCGGTAGCCAGGCAGCTGAGCGGCGCCGTCCACAGCGGCTGGTGTACACGCCGGGCGCGCGGGACTCGAAAGGTATCTACGGTACCTACGCGTGGGTCGCCGCCGGGTAGGCACCGGCGAATGAGGCACTCGAGCTTGACGAGACGGTCGAGCGAGTCCTGGTCGCCCGTGGTGATGAGGTAGCGCCGGTGGGCATTGGCCTGGGGTACGAATTTTCGCTTGATAGTCTCCAGCATTTCGGACGTGTGGCCGCCCGAACCGAGGATGTAGAGGAAGTAGACGGCGGGAAGGCCGGCCGTATTAGGCGTCGATGGATTGCGGCGGCTGATCCAACGCCTGCCCGTCTCCGGGCGTGGATGGGCGCGGCGGAGGGACACGTGCCGCCACTAGAGGCGGTCAATTATTTTTCGTTATTCTTTTGTTGATATGGGATGTGGACGGGACTCACAATCACAAAGGCAATGAAGACATTGGCGATGGCGACGATCCAGGACCACGACAGAAGAAAAAATCCGGCGATCGAGAGAATGGCAATACCGATGAGTCCGAGGTAGACGAAGAGGGCGAAGCGGTCGGGACCAATGTCCTCCAGCATCTTCCTGATTTCATCCATCTCGGCTCCGGTGCTTGAATCCGAGTTGGTGTTTTTGTCATCTGAGAATTCGGCTTTGTCGCTGGGAGCGACCGCAGCGCCTTTGTGAGACGTGTTCGACCTGCTCTTGTCGTCGGGCTTGAGGTTGATAGATGCAAGACTGCTGCGGTTCTCGCCCTCCGCATCGCGCTGCAGGTCCATCGCAGCGTTGTCTGTGCCCTGATGCGGGCCCATCTGTTCCAAATGTGGTGTCGCCGACTGAGCAGCGAGCACGCAAGCCGCGGCGGCTGGTGCAGTAGGCTACCCTCTCCAAACCGCAGCCGTGCCCCGACGTGATTTTCAGTGTTGGACCACACGTTAAGGGGGCGAACTCAGGGGTAGCCACCAACAAAGGCGAGCCTAGAAGTCGTTGCCTCAACAACTTCCAAAGAACAGGTTGGGAGAAGCGAAACCCAGCGATGTTTCCTTCAACATGCGATAAAATGGTTAGAAGAAGTTGGGTGCAACACGAGGTTCAAGACTTCTTTCTGATTGTCAACCACACTGAGTTCAGACGAAGTTTCCGAATGGCCTGTTAGGAATTAGTGACCGACGAATTTACAATTGAACATGAATTAAACGGCTTACCGGCTTACCGACTTACCGGCTTACCGTCCCCTAAGCGCCAGTGAAAGCAGTTGACATACACAGATGCCGGTTAACAGTGAATGCGATTTGTGAACCGTGCTGTAGTTGTACACTAGATTGCAAATACGAGCGCCGTAATTCGTGGAAGAGAGTCGGATTGCTGTGATCGTTCAAGAAGTCTTGAATGCGAGTTATGTTTTTCCCCCTTGATGGTAATAGGCACTAGAGCTGGATAGGATTATTGGGTCGTGTACCTGCTTGTAGAGAGTGGTCTAGTGGGTTGATGAAGTTGAAGCAGGTGCAAGATGAAGGAGCAATGCAGGTATTCCATGGGTCTATCCCCCCCGCCCCCAAGTGTTCAATGCCAGGTGGTGACTTCTTCAGCACTTATACACGAGGTGCTGTCTCTCCCGATTTGCCAGGCTGTCGCATCCCTGAGACCGCCTGCAGAGGGAACCAATGGTGGGGCGCCGGGGACTGCAGTGCTTGGAGCAAGCGCGCTGGAAAACACGACCGCCCGGCAGAATCTTTGGCCTGCAATCGTCAGAGCGGCAACAACGCGATCACAACAATCATAAGCCGCCGCTTAACCGCCGCCTACTTATTTCCAAAGTAGCATTGTCGCGTGCCTGTCGTGCAGCTGGTCTGCAATGCTCGCGCCTTTGGCAGTCCTAGCAAGATGCCGCGACTCTATCGCAACCGCTACTTGACGTGCTTCTACTGCGGCCGCAAGAACTCAACCCTCTACGACGGCAGGACGCGCCGCTTTGATTGTCCATTTTGCGATGCGACAAACTACCTGGACGAGGTATGCTAGTTGTTCTCGGTGATGGTCTCGAGTGGTTGATAGAACAGATTGTTGACTTGGCGGATGAACAGAACGGCGACATCACCGACCCACCCGTCGCAACCGACAACGAAACCACACCCCGCCAGTTCGCCGTCGCCCGGCCCTTCTCCCCGCCCTCGAGCCCGCTGGCTACCGACGCTATATTCTGCGCAACCTGTCTGAAGAACCAGCACCTGCTCAACGCATCCCTCGCTCAGTACCTTCCCGATCCCGACGATCCCGACTACGCCGAGCGCGAGAAGGGACTCTACCGATTCCGCAGGAACCAGGAGCGCCTGTACCCGCAGATATGCGAACAGTGCGAACCCAAGGTGCGCCAGCGCCTCGAGAAGGCCCAGTACACGGCAAAGGCGGACCTACTGCGGCGCATGCTTGATCGGAGCGCGGGCGCCAGGAGCAGCGCCGTCACCCGGGGCTGGCCCGAGCGGTTCGATGCCGCAGGCAAGTGGTTGTGGATCGCTGGATTCGTGCTGCAGCTGGGGTGGCATGCTGTTGTGATGCACAGTCTACTTTCTCAATACTTTATCTGGGCGGAGGCGGACGACAGCCTGTTGGCGTTCCGGTTACTGAGGATATGCGGGCCCCTGGTTGGCAGTCTCCCATCGGACGCGCGGTTGCTTGGTTGGAGTGGTCTTGCGACCATCTTCGGCGTGTGGTGGAGTCCGCGCTTTTCCCAGATCTATAGGGGTTTCACCAGACATATCAGTGGAGTGTCGAAATGGTACTTTTTCCAAGCCATGGCCGTCGTCCTGCGTGTTTGCCTGCCGAGGATACCCATTTTGACGACGCCCGACCCGGCGCAGCTGAGTACGCAGGCGGCCGCACACGCTATTGCGTTCTCGTTTGCCTTTCTCGTAAGCATACCTTCCCCCGGGATTCCGTCTACCAAGCATGGAGCCATCAACTGACCCTGCCAGATCTTGATCCTTGCCCCGCGCTCCATCCATATCAACATGGCGCCCCTATTCGGCAACCCTAAAGCTCAACAACCCCTTCGGGAACCCACCGAGCCATCCTCCACCTCCCGGCATGACGAAACCAAAACCATAGCCGATCTCCTGGACGAGATCTCCCGCTCTCCCGTCTCACCCACTCCACCCTCTCCAACCCCAACCGATGCCTCCTCGCCCACCCTCCCCAGGCGCCGCACCAATGCCCTGCCAATGGGCCACGCGCACACACAGGCCGCGCAAAATATAACTACCTCCCTACAGGAAATTGACAACCTCCACCTCAATCTCTCTCCCGGCCGCCAACAACCGGCTCCAAGCGCATGGAACGCGGCACGCCCCGCTTCACGCTGGTCACCCCCGCGTTCAGCACCACCGGACCAACAGGAAATGATGGATTGGTCACCCACGCCAGCGTCCGCAGTTACCACCACGACAGAACCACAACCGAAATCGAGATACCGCGCCTTCAACACCCAGGGCCAGCGCGCCGCTCAACCCTTCGGTTCCGCCCCGACCTCAGACGAGGCCGCCGCCTCCAAGCCCTTCTGGTACCGCGTGCCACCCGCCCCGACGACCCCGGCTCAACGTGTCTTCAACCCGCCCAACCAGCCGCGCCTACGACCTAGCCCGGTTGAGAACCCCTCGGCCTCCCGGCAGAGTGCCCCGTTGTTCGGTTCGGCGAGGGCGGGCGGGCAGTCGAAGGATCTCTCTTCTTCGTTTTCGTCGTCGTCAGGTAGTTGGGGAGAACAACAACAACAACAACAGTGGCAGCAGCAACAACAGCAAGAGGTGGCGTTTGCGGAGCCGAGGTTCTTCGCCGAGATGCTCGGCAAGGCTCCGGGGGTGGTAAGCGAGGATGGGAATAGCGATCCGCGCAACGAGCTGTCGGGGCTGTTTGGCCAGGCGTTTAAGTTAACCGAGGAGGAGAAGAGGAGGCAGAGGTGGTGGGCGAGGTTCGGGGGAAGCGGGAAGCAAGGGAAAAAGGAGTGAACCACTACATTGGGTCGAAGAGGGTTTTGCTTTGCATGACAGGTGGCTGATTTCTTCTGCGTCGCGTATGGTTTTCCGGGCACGGTTGCCGGCTTGATGGCCTTGTCTATCTGTTAGGGTTCGGTGTTTGGATTGCATTACATTGCATAGACGGAGTGCGGGTTTCTGGGTAGAGATGATCTTATCAAAGACTATTACTGACAGCATGGTGCTTTGTGTCAAATACGACTCTGTAATTGTATTTGGATGCCTGTTCCTTAGACACAAGGAAGTATTACGGTAACCGGTTATACAGAGGCAAAGAGCCTATTCCCTAGATCACAACAACGGAATCGAACTTGTTCCTACCATATGCATCTCCAAATTCCAGCGAATTTCATGTACAAGCATGGTTGGCTCAAGCCGTAAAACCTCTTCAGCCATCCATAGCCCAGAATCGCACGCTCCTCGAACACCACCCACCCCCTCCCAGCTCCGATATCGTAGCCTCATCATATTGCATATCCACCTCCTTCATCCTCATCCGCCATCCGCCTCTTCTCTTTTCTCACTCTCTTTTCCTCTAGGAGTAAACAATCTAGGTCAAGCAGCCGGTCGATAAGTTTGCGTGAAGCTTGGCGCGGATCGGCAGGATGTGAGCCGGGCCTGAAGTTGAATCCGAGGTATTGGGCGGCGGCTTGTTGTGTCTTTGTGTTAGGTGGGGAAGAACGGGATGCGGGAATTTTCTTGTTCTTCGTCAGACTTTGACGGAGTCGGAGTCGGAGTCGGAATCCAGACTGAGGTTGAGATTGAGTCTGAGGGTAGTCAAGGAAGCAGAAAGGGGCTGCTAAGGACTGGATAAAGAGACTGTCCAGTTTGGAGGGGAATCCATTGAAGGTATGCGACTGTTGTGGGAGCCGCGGCTCGGAATTTGTTTTGATGGCTTCGATTGTACTCAGGCAGCACAGACTGTGTTTGGATTGATCGAACGGCTGCACTTCTCCAGTATTTGCTTGATTTCCTAATCGGGCAGTTGCCCCAGGAATATGCCAATCAATCAAAGAGGCATGCCGACCATCGCACGCCATATTCTCCTCCCTCATTATCATCAACTCATCACACATAGAGAACAACCCTCACTTAACCTTGCTCATTATCGTCTCCGGACCCCTCACCACGTCCATCTGCGCAGCACGCGCCTTGACGGCGTTCAGCATGCTCCGCTCAAAGTCATCGCGTGACCGGAGCACGGCCTCAACCCAGCTGATCTGCAGGTCCCAGTAGGCCGTCTTGAAAGCCTCGAACGTGTCCGGCACGGCCTCCTTTTCAACCGACAGCAGCTGCAGGAACGGCTCGGTGACGCGCCACGTCTCCTTGATGGAGTTGCCCACGGCTGGGTTGGGCAGGCTGTTGAAAAAGTCAAAGGCCGTCTTGAGGTCATCAAAGATCTTGTCCTGAAACTGGTCGACCCGGCGGAACTTGGCGCCCTTGTTGCGCACCGACGACAAGTACCGGATCAGCAGCTCGTCGGCAAAGATCTCAATGAAGATGTCGACGAGCGAGTGATGCAGCACCTGCCGGTAGTCACCAACGTACTCGTCAAAGGTGGCCACCATGCGCGCCATGGCCGTGCTTGTGTACCAGCGGGGCGTGAAGAAGTCGGGCATGACCGTTTTGAAATCGACGGCGAAGACGAGCTGGGCGAACTTGGTAATGCACCAGGTGCTGAGGTCGAGGTAGCCGTCGCGCAGGGCCGCTACCTCGGCCTCGGCGCGGTCCATGTACTGCGGCGTCACCAGGGTGCTGAATTTCTTTTTGAAATCGGACAGGTAGGCCAGCCGGCCCTCGTCCTCGTTGTCGTCGATGCACGCAATCTGGTCGTTGGCTGTCGCCACGAGCCAGTCCTGCAAAGGCTGGAACCCCTCTAAATCTCCCACCTTGTCCGTCTCATAGCGCGCGGCCTCGTCCTCGAGCATCTTTTGCCACGACTGTTGGCGTTGCCGCAGCCGCTGAAACATGGCATCCACCACGCCCTCGGCCACGTCGGCGCGCTTGGAATTGGCAGCCGCATCAATTTGCCCGCGCAGCATACGCCAGATGTCGACCAAGTTCTTGGTCCGGAAATAGCCGTATTCGTCCTGGTCGAGATTGCCCCCTTCGACATTGCGGTCGGCAAAGTCCTTTTTCTCCTGCGCCCAGATGCGGCCGATCCACTCGTCCAAAAACTTGATAATGAGAGCGCGGAAATCGCGTACAAGTTCCGTCTCGCGGTTGTCAATAACGTGCGGTGTCAGCTCCTCCTGCTTGAAGCCGAGCTTGTTCATCTTGCGGTAGTACTTCTCGGGCCAGCCGACGATTTCCAGCGTGTGTGCGGAGCTGGCCTCGGGATCGTCAATGACGCCGATGAGGAAGTCGTGCATCATTGCGTGGTATATGTTGGTCCACGTCTTGAATATCTTCCACTTTTTGGGCATCAGCTGCACCATGCCTAGCCTGACCGTGTTGAGGTCGTTAAAGTACCACCGCAGGCTCTTTTCCAGCTCCGCCGGATCATCCATGAATTTTTTCCTAGTCTCCTCGAATTGCCCCTCGCCAATCTTCCGGATGCACTCAAGAAACTTGTCTTTGTACCCACGCACGGTCTTGGCCCCATCCGTAATGCTCTGAAATCGCGTCGCCATTTCCTTATGGTCCTTGAGTGCTTCCTGCAGCGCGAGGACCCTCTGGTCGCTCTTCTCCTCGGCTTCAATCACCAGGGCAAATCGCACCACAAGACTCGTGTTGTCGGCAACCACGAGGTTGACCAGGCTGCGGGCAATGAGGCTGATGTGGTCGTCAAACCACTCAATCACCTGGTCCAGCCGCTCAAAGTAGTCCTCCAATGTTGACTGCAAGCCCGGATCGTCAGCGCGCTGAATCTGCTCAATGGCGTCGTCGCGGATATTGCGCAGCTGGGTCAACTCGTAGTGGACGGCCAGCAGGTTGGGCATATTCTCGGCGTCGGCATCGTCCTGGCGCAGCATCTCCTGGATGCCGTTGAGGCGCTCATTGAAGGTCTCGAGATTCTTACGCATGGCCTCGACAGCGCCAAAGTTTCGGTGGGCCTGCGAGACGAGGTTGATGGTTGCGAAGTCGGTGATCATGTTCTGCGATTCGGAGCAAATCTTGTCGATCTTGATCATCTCGTCCTTGATTTGCTGGACGGTCTTCTGGCCGTCGGTCAGGCCATTCATGCCGGCTTGAGTAGTCTCGAGCTGCTCACGCAAGCCCGCGCGCAGCTGAGAGTCTACGGCGGCCTTCTTGCGCGCGAACTCGGCCTTGAGCCCCGCGATCTTGTCGAGGTCGTCCGGGTGCCGGAGCAGCTCCGACAGCTTGACCGGCGGCACGTCCATGTTGGGTGGTTGCCGTTGTGTCTCAGACCATCTCGGGTTGCGTCTGGTGCGTCCTCCGCAGGAAGAGCTGTCGAGCCTGGGGCTGTGTTTTTGAATTGTTCAGTCGAGATTCGCAACACATGCGCGGCGGCACCTGCCCCCCCCAAGTTGCGGGTTGATGAGTGTTGGAGTCCGCGAGTCCGTGCGCAGTCACAGAACCCGCCCCACATCAGCTTGAGCTTCAAAATGTCATGAAAGCTCTCAACCTGAACGCATCCAAAGATGAACGAGGCTAGGGGCTGTGAAACATGAAGGGGCCAGCAGTGACTATTTCTTACTAAATCAGTGACATCAACTGCGGGTGATGCCTAACTAACCAATCGTACTGCTCAAGTAATTTGTACATACATACATCTTCCTCAACACAGCAAACACATCCCTTTCGATTGCGACTTTGCACGCATTGGCTCTTCCAGAAGCCACTACTATCTCGAGCAGAATTCCTCGGACAGGCGATTGATTTTGTCCGCAAGACGCAGATTTCGAGACTCAAGCCTACCATCACTCTGATGGCCATCATTGCTGCCCCGTCACCAGAGTTTTTGGATCCCATCAACAGCCCATGTGCTGCACGTACCGTGGCAACCCAAGGAAACAGATCGTTTTGATGTCTACTCTATCGGCCCCGTATCATATACAGACACAGCCCTCCGCCACAGAGCCTTCATCTCCGTTGTCCATCCGCTCCAACCATCCTTGACTGAGAGAATTTAACCACCCTATCCGCACCACCTCATGATTGGGAACCCATCCTAAAGTGATTTACTTGGCGGGGTGGTAGGTCTGCCAGACTGTATCACCAAATATGTCAGCATCTGTTCCTCTGGACTTTTGTATCCACCCGCCCCATCTCAACAGCCCGCTTTCACTATCCGACTACTCCCCTAGCTCCCCCCAAAGACCCGAGAAAAAGCAAAGAAAAACCTACCGGCAACGGCAAAGGGCAGGCCGAACCCCGTCGCCATGAAGCTCCAGTACCAGAACGCAAATCCCTTGGTGCGCGGGTTGAAGGGCAGGTTGGATAGCGGGCCCTCAGGGTAGTGGTAGGGCGACGAGAGACGGGCGCGGGTCGTCGTGAAGGCACGGCGGGCCACGAGTTGATTCGCCATGGTGGCGGTGGTGGTGCGGACAGTCGCGCGGGCGAGCATTTTTCTACGCGAAAGATGTGTCAGTCGTCGATCGGGTGTTTTCGGTGTGGAATTGCGGGCGCATCAATCGGGAGAAGAGCAACGGCTGATAATGACCCAATTGAATCTGGACGGTGCCACTGGGTGCGTACCTTGAATGAGTGAGTGGAGTGTGGGTATTTTGTTGGCGGTTCAACCGGGGCGGGTGGTGGTGGTGGTGAGGTGAATTCGAGCTTGGTTTCGGCTGTGACGCTAGCGATCGGAAAGTTGACGTTCGGATTGGGAGCTCGGCTCAGGTGGTGTGACTTTCTGCGCTGCAGGGGAATTGAACCGCCGGAATGGGCAGGGCCAGGTCTTGGCTTGGCAATAGGCGGCTGCGCTGACCTTTAAGGGTTAGGGTAAATACTCAAGAACGGCTGGGGTGACGGCTGGTTCACGGTCCTCAACAATGTGAGCGGTGCAATACACTATTTATTGAGACGCACTGGGCTTAGGCCATCGGTGGCAACCGGGTCATGAATAGGCCCTTTATCCATTGCTCCGTCAGTAAATACCTACGCGGTAAACCAAGTGCGAAGCCAATCTCTCTTTTTCTCTTCATGGGGCAGTAGTGCATTGTACAAGTTTGATATATTATTGAGTCTAGTTATTCATTAGATTTTCCAAACGTGTCTATTTTAGCGTCACAAGCTCCTCAGCGCTCGTCGGGTGGATGGCCACGCAGTTGTCAAAGTCGGCCTTGGTGGCGCCCATCTTGACGGCAACACCAAAGCCCTGCAGCATCTCGCCGCTGCCAAGCCCCATGATGTGCAGACCAACCACCTTCTCCTCCGGACCGGCGCAGATAAGCTTGTACGCTGTCGGGGCCTTGTCTTGGGGATCCATCATGGCGTAGTACATGGCCGTAAAGCTGGTCTTGTAGATCTTGAGATTCTCACGCCCGTACTTCTCGACCGCCTGCGGCTCCGTCAGGCCAATCGCGCCAACCTCAGGGTGCGCAAAAACAACCGAAGGGATGTTGGAGTAGTCGAGCTTCGCTGTCCTGAACTGCTCTGGCCCATAAAGGCGCGCAGCCAGCCTACGGCCTGCCGCAATGGCCACCGGCGTGAGCTCGACCTGCCCTGTTACGTCGCCAAGCGCGTAAATGTTCTCGACAGTCGTGTTCTGGTACTCGTCCACAACCACGTAGCCATTGTCGTTAAGCTTGACGCCAACCGAGTCCAACCCGAGACCCGCCGTCGCAGGAGTGCGCCCAATGGCCCAGATGAGGTGGTCAACGTCCGAAACAGTGTTCTCGCTACCCCCCTCCTTGTAGTGGATCGTGAGCTTGCCCGTCTTCTCGTCCTTCTCCACCTTCGTCGTCTCGCTCCGCTTGTGCACCTTGACCCCGAGGCGCTCATACTCCTTGGTCACGCCCTCCTGGATCATGGGATCAAAGTGCCGCAAGAAGGTGTCGTAGCGGATGAACAGGTGCGTCTCGACGCCGAGCGCGTTAAACATGCCCGCAAACTCAACCGCGATGTACCCAGCGCCGACGAGAGCCACCTTCTTCGGCAGCGTGTCAATATCGAAGAAACCGTCGCTGTTGGTACCGAATTCGGAGCCCGGGATTTGCGGCGGGATGGTCGGGTTACCGCCCACGGCGATGAGGATCTTCTTGGCGTTTACGACGGTCTTGGTACCATCATCGAGCGTCACCTCAACCTCGTTGCGCGAGAGGAGCTTGGCCCAGCCGTGGACATACTCGACCTTGTCGTTGGCGAGGTTGCGCTCGTAGATGCCGTTCAGCCTCTGGATGTAGGCGTCACGCTTTTGCTTGAACGTGTGCCAGTCGAAGGGGGCGGTTTCTTGTACGCTGAAGCCGTACGACTTGGCTTGATGGATCGTCTCGGCAATCGCGGCGGCGTTGAAGGTCACTTTCTTGGGAACGCAACTACAGGCTGTCAGCACTTAAGTCGCGGGCTATTGAGGACAGAGGTTACCCCAGGTACTCACCCCACGTTGACGCATGTACCTCCCAGCCGCTTGCCCTCAATGACCATGGCCTTTGCCCCATACTTCGCGCTGGCCGCACGAGCGGCGCCGAGACCTCCACTCCCGCCTCCGATGACGAGGAAGTCTGTCTCGTTGGAAATGGGCGCCATAGCAAGCGATGTCTGGGAAAAGTGGCGCGATATTGTGTTGATTCGGCTTGAGGCGGATACGGACGGTAGCAGAGTACGTCTGGCCAGAAGCGAAAGAGGTTGCATGAGGCACTGGGTGTTGTCTCTGCGGCGAGGCAGAGGGGTATCGCGGGGTGGAGGGGCTATATAGTACCTTGGGTCCAGATAGCGTGCGCAGCGTGACAAATCTCACATGCAGGTAACAGCGCTTTACAATTGCGCAATGCAGCGCTAGCTTCGGGTAGTCTGCGGGCAATGCCGAATTCCAAATCCGATAACAGATTTTCGGACGGATGAATCAGCAAACACGCATCGAATTGAATTGGCTTGTTCGTCAGCATCCAAACCGAAAGGTGCCCTCGGCAACGCTATGAGGAATCCAGGATCGAGTTTCGGATTGAGATGGCCCCACTTCTCCAGAGGGCTACACACACAACACAGCAGTGCTTGCAAGCAGGGATCTCTGACAAATCCCTACTGTGGAGAGAATTTGTCAATGCGGCCGAGCGTTCGAGGGTCCTAACTCACACCTTTATCACACCTAGCACCGCAAGCCTGTTTCTTTACTCAAGACTGAATCAAACCATTTACAAGTAATCGTGGTTCAACCACCTTGGCAAAGAAAGGCGTGGAATTTTTGCCATCAAGAGTGACAACGAAATGCATACCTCTATGTCCCTTTCGTAGGTCCATGAATTCGACGGTCGCTTGTTCGCGATTGAGACGGCGCGACCGGCAGGGTGTTATATCGCAGTTCATTGTTCACTGAAATACCGTTACCTCCCTTGGCGCCCACAACCATGCCACAATGACGAACAAGCCCCTTCTGAGCGAGACTGCACTGGCCCTCAGGACCCTTTGTGCATCCTGCGGTCTTCCCAAGACTGGCCCCAAGCGCGTTCTTGTCCAACGGCTACGCCGGGCCGCCAAACAGTTCCAGCCCGTTCCGCCAGAGGCCCGCATCCTCAGCATCGACCTCGGCATCAAGAACTTTGCCTTTAGTCTCCTCAGCCCAGCTACGCCCCCCAGAACAAGCTCATCCACCCAGGTTCCAAACGGACCCTTGAACTCCCCGGTCTACCTCCACGCCTGGCACCTTCTAGACCTCACCCTCCCGGACGCAAAGGGTTTAGAGAGAAGTGCAGCACGCAAGGCAGCTGAACCAGCACTAAAAGAAAGGGTGTCCGAGGGAGAAGAAGAAGAAGGAGAAGAAGGGGATAAAGAAGATGCCTACTCCCCGACCGCCCTCGCGGCCCTGGCCGCGCACATCGTCCGGGCGCGCCTCCTTCCGTTGCGTCCGACCCACGTGCTGATCGAGCGCCAGCGCTTCCGCACAGGCGGCGGCGCCACTGTCTTTGAGTGGACGCTGCGTGTCAATTCACTCGAGGCCATGCTGCACGCCGCCTTCGCTGCGCTTCTCCGGTTTAAAACGTGGGGCCCTGACGCTGCTGGTAGTGGTGTTGGTGATGTTGGTGAGGGTGAGGGGGGATGGGACGGAGACGTGTACTCGGTGCTGCCGAGGGCGGTGGCCGGGTACTTGTTCCCTGCGGATGATGCCGTCGCCGCGTCGTCTTCTGGGGCGGAGGTGGTTGGGGAGTCGAACGGAGAGAAGAGGGAGGGGAGAAAGACCGGCAAGGCAGGCGCGGCGTATCAGCTGCTGAAGAGGGAGAAGGTTGCTATGTTGGCAAGGTATTTGACCGATCAGGGGTTGATCATTCCGGAGAGGGCTCAGGCAGACGAAATGGTGAGGTTGTTCATTGCTGGGGTGGAGAGGAGGAGAGACGGGAAGAGGAAGAAAAGAGGCGAGAAGAACGATGTAGACCGGGTCACGAAGAGCACGGAAACAAATGTGGAGCATGTGGCTGCCAAGTTAGATGACTTGTCGGATGCCGTATTGCAGGGAATGGTGTGGCTGCAATGGCAAAAGAATCTGGAGACACTGATCAAGGACCGACCGGAATTACTTGACGACGAGGAGTGAGCGACCTGACCTGTGTTGGGGGGAGAGAAGGGGGGGCGTACACGGCTTGAACGGGACGCAGGAGAATATTGGCATATTGATGCCCTTGACGATTGTGGGTATCTCACTGAATACACCAAGGCTAGTCGCTGTAATAGTAATCATCATACATGCCCTCCTGTCGCTGCGTGCTCACCCATTCCTCGCTCGCCAGCCCCTTCATCATCCTCCGCTTGAGCCCTGGCGCATCCTTGTGCCAGTCACACGCATAGTCGCACTCTGGGACTTGTTCCTCCCCAAAATATCTGCAGATTGCCGCATGCCGACAGCTACTCGTATCCTCGCAGTACGCGACCAACCTAGTTAGACTTTCCAACCGCGCCTGCTTGTTCTTTGCATGCCCCGCCGCGCCCACTCCCGAGGACGGCCCGTCCCTCATCACCATGTTGCACACTCGATCCCTGTCCTCACGAGCATAGTATAGGAAGCAATAGCTCGCGTTGCCGTCGCGCCCGGCCCGCCCGGCCTCCTGGTAGTACCCCTCGAAGCTTTTGGGCAGTCGCCAGTGCACGACGAACCGTACGTTCTCCTTGTCAATGCCCATGCCGAACGCCGTGGTGGCCACGATGATGTCGTACCCGGGCTCGTTGGCTATCCACCGCGCCAGCGTCTCCTCCTTGATCTCCTTTGGCAGCTTGGCGTGAAATGGGCGGGCGCCGATCTGGTCGCAGCGGAGAGCGGCCGCGAGCGACTCGCACTCGTCCCGGGAGATGGTGTAAATAATTCCTGGCACGTTCTCGACGCGCTCGCCTGAGGCTTCGAGTTCGGGCTTGCGGTCGGCGGCCGCGCGCCGCAAGTATACGCCCTTGAGCCAGGTGACGAAGTCGTCATAGCGATCGTTCGCCTCGTCACTAGTGAACCGTACTTCGAGGTGGAGGTTCGGGCGGTGGGCGGTCATGGTGAAGTTGCGTAGCCTCTCGGGCGTCTTGTCGAGCCCGAGGGTCGAGAGAATATCCTTGCGGACTTGCTCGTTGGCCGTCGCCGTCAGACACATCATGGGCACATCTGGGAAGGTTTCACGGAACCATGAGAGACGCTTGAAGTCCTTGCGGAAGTCATGACCCCACTCCGATATGCAGTGAGCTTCGTCAACGACAATACGGGCAAGCTCCTTCTGCTCATAAACGAACTTGAGCCGATCGCGGAAGCGGTCGAGAGAGCAGAGCTCAGGTGTTACATAGAGGAGGCGGGTTCGCGGATGACCAGTAGCCAGATCCTGATAGATCCGATCTCGCTCCGCCAGGGGGATGTTGCTGTTCAACGTGCGAGCGTCTACGTTGGCTGCGCGAAGGGCCTCAACTTGGTTCATCTGGCCATCTAGTCAGAAATAACCTCCTTCGGAGGGTGACTAGAGACAAACCCACCATGAGACTCAGCAAAGGGGAGATAACGATAGTGACTAGACACACCCATTAGTATACTTTTCTATGTAGACATAAACCGTTTAAATCGAAGAACATCAAAGCATACTCCCCGTATTTATCACAGCAGGCAATTGAAAGCACAAGCTCTTGCCAAACGAAGTGGCTGCCTGCACAAAGACATCTTTTCCATCGAGGGCAGCGAGGATGATTTCGCGCTGGTATGGCCTACTTATGCATTAGAACGTTCACTTGCCCCTTTTATTCTCCTCTTCTCTTTTTTTTTTTTCCCTTCGTTCATTGTAGGCTGGGGATAGCCGAATACCTGAATGTTGTTTTGTTGAATTGCCGCCGAAGGGTAAAGTCTATGTCCTGCAGCGAGTCACTTCTCGCGAGAGGCATTGTCAACGGGTTGTATTGGGGTTTTCCAACGACTTTCTGTACAGCATAGTGTCGTCTAATACTCGGAAAAATGCCTGATATTTTCAAGCTTCATGTTGTTGAGAGCTGAGCGACCCGCTGCGCCGGTGCCTGAGTCGGCTCCTGCCCTGATTCGGTTCCTGATCTGATCTAATTGGTGGGTCGAGGTCGAAGCATGAGAGCGCTGAACTAGGAGATGCACAGTACATTCGGATTGCCTTCTGGCTTTTTCAGCGGCAGGTCGGATCAGTCCTCGTCGCTGTAGCCCTAATTGACATTCTTCATGCTTGCCAGTTTTGAGAGCCATTGAAGGACTGAATCTGCGCGCTGTGCGAGTGCGGAGAGAACAAAACTCAGGGTTAGGGGTATGGTTATGGTAGCCATCAGTTTCTCTCGGCTTAAACGGAGCTCGAGCTTACACTATAACTACGTACATACCTCCGTACTTGATTACAGTTAACTATGCCACAAGCAAAAAAAGCGAGACAAAGAGCGTTATGTACACCGTGTGCCTCGGATGCTACTTCTTAACTGCCCCTTTTAAGCCCTGCCAAGAGATTGCTGGGTAGATTTACTGTTTCTATTCCTAGCCGCGAGCAAGAGGGTCGGAGGGTGTGACAACTTCAAACATTTCAAGTTTATGGGGTGATCTTTTTAGCCATTAGGGTTACACGATGACAATATCCGCCTTGAGATGCAAGTCAGCAGTGCACAACAGGTGAGCAAGTTGGCAAGCCAAGGCCACCTCCGGTACGGAGTGTTGTTGAGGGCACAAATCCCTTAGATGTGAATGACCCAAGGCGTGCCGAAGCCAGGAAGGAGCCAATCGAGATTTTGCCTCGAGAATCTTCCATACCAGCTTCGTGTCTGTTTCGTTTCACGTCGAGACGAGCGCGTTTTGTGGTTGTACATTCCCCAATGTGACGCTGCCTCGAGCCAATCACTACCAAGTGCAACTTTTGGAGCACGTCGGCGGCGGCGCGCCTCCTGCTATGGGAAGCGTGCCGTCTAACTATGTACAACCCGTCCCTTGCAGCGTGTGCGGCGTTTGGCGGGCCGGCTAGGTGCACGCCCATGCTGGAACTCGAAAGAAAAGGCACGAGCCACAGGAAGCGGGGTCTCAGTGGTCCCACCTCGCTCTGCGTGCAGGCGGCAGCACCCCTGTAGACTTGTGACATGTACCCCAAACAGTGCGCCTACGCTAACCCCCTATGTTGGGCGTTTTGCGACCTGACATGGGCCCGAGACGGCAACCTTGGAACCCAGGAGTCCAGACAAGGCGAAAGCAATTTTTGAGCCGACAACGCTCTCGACGAGTGCATTCTTCCATTGATCCATCGGCTCACCACTCCGGACGCTACAATCGACGCGCCACCAGCTCTGCCTCTAGTGGTCGCGCTCTTGTTCACCGCTAAGGTCACTCTCTTAGTGTGTAGGCCCCCCTGTCCCGACCGCAAGGAGGCTGGTCTCGCCATGAACCCGTCCGACCGACTGCCACCACCTCGCCCACCGGCTTGAAAAAATCCCCGATCTACTGGCTTTGCGGGAGAGCGAAAGATAAGGCGCTGCCAGATCACGGATCCCTCGAGGCCTCGCTCTTGGTTGCCACAGTCCCGCTCGGCCGAGGATCACAAGAGAGGGATCGTTTGGAAGACCGGTCGATCCGCTGGATTCGATGGACTTTCCCCGGGGACTGCCTGATAACCCGGCGCAGGCCCGCCGGGCTATTGCGGCCGCAGCCCTCGCGAATCCGACACCTCCGCCTCCCGTGCCGAGCCTACGAGATGTTCCCTCTTCTTCGAATCTTTCGGCGGGGCAGCCTATCTCTCCCAGCCAGGTGCTTGCCTTGGCCCGGGAGGCGATGCGGGCTGCTCATGAAAACGAGGCCAAGGCAGCCGAGGCCAGCGGGGTCAGCAACACCTTGAAGCCAGGCCTTACCATCGATCTGAGCAGGAAGAAGATACAAACGCTACCGGAGGAGATTGTGGACGTGATCAAAGATGAGCTGGAACGGTAGGAACCCCCTTTGTCTCGGCTCAGCCTTACCAAAAACTCCATCTAATGCACCGCAATAGACTTGCTCTGTCGCACAACTACATCCAAACTTTCCCCACGAGGTTTTCCGAATGCACCTCGCTGCGGTACCTAAATGTCAGACAGAATAGGATAAAAGAATTCCCTCTAGCAGTAAGTCACAACTGGCTGCCGTCTATGAAATATATCCTATGTGCTGACTGGTCCATTCTTAGCTATGCGATCTGAAATCGCTCGAAATCCTGGATCTTGGCCGGAACCTGCTACAAGTTCTGCCTCCCGAAATCGTTAAGCTGTCATCCCTCAAGGTTCTCTCAATATTTAAAAACAAAGTCACGCACCTCCCACACTGCCTCGCCGACATGCCGTCGCTCTCGATGATTAAACTTGAGGGGAACCCACTGAAATACCCACCACCCGAAATTTTACAGGTGCAGAAGGGAGCCGGGCAAGGCGAGGGCCCTGCCAAGGAGGGCGAGCTGACAGAGGTTGCGGCGGTTATCAAGAAGTTCCTCAAGCAAGAAGCGAGTGGGCGGGCAGAATCCCCAGGCGACGGGGCGTCCGAAGGCACCGAAACACCACGACCTACCATCAAAAGAGTCTTTAGCGGCAGATTTCCGATCAAGGTCAATGGTAGCGAAGTCACCGACCTCCGGTCGCCGGCGCTTCCACGGCCGCCGCCAATCCCGTCTCGCTCCCATTACCGTGGGCTATCACAGCACAATGCCGCACAGCGCAGGCCAGGGGTAATGCCTTTGACGATTGGCAATCCAAACGAGCGGCTACGCAGCAACTCGGAAACCTTCCTACAGACTACGAGCCGAGAGCGATCCGAGAGCAGGTCGCGGCGGATGGGGATCGTGTCGAAGAGGTCAGAGCTCACTACGTTGGAAGAGACCGAGGTCAACAATCGGTTCAGCCATTACCGTGGACTCAGTCATGGCTCGGCAATGCAGGGCAACGGAACGTCTTTGCAAGTCAACAGCCCGAACATGGGCAGCTCGGCCGAACCGGCGCTGCAACGTCCCGTCTACATCCGCAGGCTCTCGGTTCTGCCGGAGCGGCGACGCGAGTCCAAGATTTACGACCCCGTATTAGAAGCCGCTAAGGGCATCCTTTACTCCATCTTCCAGATTCACCCAATGATCCAGACATTGGTCGGTCTGACCAACGACGGCACTTCTCGCAGATCCAATCTCGAAATTGTGGTTTACAATACGGCGGCCCACGTTGAGCAGCTAGAATACGAGATTCAACGACACGAGCAGGCAGATGATGGGTTGGGCCAGAAAGAAAATGAGAACGTTCAGCGCGCCTGTCTCACGCTCATCAACGCGTATACACACGTGTGTTCGTTGCTGATGAGTAACGTCGACCTCTTCCTGGACAACGGTGACCCACGGTATATCCGGACCCTGTTGACGCAGCTCTATAATAGCGTGATGGAACTGCGGGTGACATCTACTCACGTTGCCCCGGAAGCCAACCATCGGTCCATCCCTTCGTTTAGTCGCCCTGATCTCGGAGAGACGATCAAGCCTCGATCTCGCGAGAACTCAGTCACGCCAACCGCCGATCGAATTCTGAACCGGTCTCGCAATGGCACCTATATCTATAACCCAAGCAACCTACGCGTTGCTACGGATGTTTCGATGCATTATATTAACGGCTCCGGCAGGTCGGCGATGCTAGGCGCTGCGACGCCGAGGTCTGGCGAGTCCTTCGTGTCCACTAGCACGACCGGCACTCGAAACCTGTCGGCCGACTTTACAGAAGAGGACCGCATGTTTGAAAGAATATTCCTTTCTCTCCAGAAAACGACCGATCTGGTGATGCAGGTCTTGCCCACAATGAACACACAATTCATGGCTTCGATGCGAACCAGCGCCACTCAGCGCTCGCCCGACCACCGGATCCAGTGCTGGAAGACGCTTGTGGCTAAGTGCAACGCGTCAATTCAGCAGACCGAGGTCCTCAAGGCGCGGCTGTCGTCCATCAAGCTCAAGGAGCCTGGCGTACGCACACAGCCGTCCTTCTGGCGCCTCTGCAACAGCTTCATGGACTCGTGGTATGTGCTGGTCAACAAGATTAAGCAGCTTCACCCCGAGCTCCAGCTGCCCATCGACATTAAGCCCCGGCTACGGCCTATCCAAACGAGCATGAAGGAAACGCTGGACCTGATCTCATCCTCGCCATGGTCCTACCTCCTTCGCCAGCCGGTTGGGCCTGAGCCCATCACGTCGCCCTACGGTGGCAGCGGTGGCAGCAGCAGCAGCCAGGGTACCACCACGCCGTCGCATCAGATGCAGTTGCCCATGACCCCGCAGAGCGCAGCTCTCGGGCCCGCGGTGCAGGCGACGGTGCCGTCGACGCCACAGAGCGCATCCTTCTCGCTAGCTTTCTCCGGTGTGTTTGAGCGTGACCGCTCCGACACGATGCTCTCGTCCATCGGCGGCGGCGGCATGGGCGGCGGAGGGGGTGGTGGATTCGGAAGTGCCATGCCCTCGCGGAGTGGGACCATGAACTCGACCTCGACGGCCAGCCTGACGGCGTCGAGTCTCAATTCGATGAGCAGCGTCGGGTCGTCACACGACGGTATTGTCACGCCCAGCTCAGCCTTGAGTCCGGGGGGCGGGCCCCTGGGGCCGCTACCGTTTCGGTTGAACGGGGGCGGGAATATGAAAGTTGGAGGGTTCTGAAGAAGTTCCTATGAAGACGGGAGCAATGGATGGATGGTTTGTTTTTTTTTTCTTTCCGGCATGTATGATAACCGCTGGATGTTTTAAATGGGATGGGCTGGGTTGGGTATTTTGGGATATAGTGTGGCTGGTGTTTGGGCCGAGGTTTTCCTGCGCGGTTTTTTGTATCCGCGTTATCTCTGGTGTGGTGCATGGCGTCGGGCATGGTGGTATTGGCTGCATAGGATATCCCATAATGTCTTGTCAGTTGGATGCATGGTTGACCGGGCTGGATGGGAATATGGCGATACTGTCGAGTTAGGTAACCGTTGAGCCGCAATGGCCGTGACGGGCTTGTACTAGTCAATAGAAGCGCATCTGGCTCGGACAAGCTGAAGAGGGTCTATTGAGGCTACGCTATGTCGTTCAAGCATTGGTTTTTGATGGTGTAAGGATCTCGAGCATCCTGAAGTGGTGTGCACCAGCTCGTCACATGGTTGGTCCTATGTTGCCGCAACAAAAGCACCCCGCATCAGTCTACCTCTCGCACCATCACTCACGCGGCGTGTTGCAGACCGCAAATTGCGATCTCTAATTGCCATCTTTGAATGTATGCATAGTTTGGCCCCGGGCCGCACTTAACGCAGATTCATGACTGAATTGATCTTGCACACCGGACCCCTAAGATACTAGACAGAATATATACACCACCAACATGACCTCTCTAGCAGCGCCAATTCGCCTCACTTCGGCGTCTATCAGCCCGGCTCAACCATTGGCGCCCTCCGTTAGCAACACGACGGTCACTGCATCCTCGCTGTCGTCAACGGATGATGGTTCTCGATCTAGCGATTCTTCAAGGAGACCTTCCGGTCTCTTTTCGTCTCTCCTATCGAATTCCAGGGCCACAAAGCCAAGGACTACAGAGCCCTTCTCAAGCACCCCATCCTCCGTCGTCGCCGCCGCAGACTCCTCTGCCTCGGTGTCTGCATCGACCTCGACATCCTCCAAAACAGCAATCACTTTCCCTATCGCATCAAATAGCGCCACAACGACCATCACGACCGCAACGGCAATCCATCCTCCAACCTCAGCACCTACCACCCTTCCCTCCGCAGCATCCCAGCACCTACCCCCACCGCCGCCTCAGCCAGAGCAGGTGGCGCAGGCGCGGACAGCGGTGCTGGCGTCGATCGGCAACCTGCTGGACCGGGAGCTTTCGACACGGGCGGCGCTGCTCCACGCCAACGCGGCGGCCATCGCGCGGCAGGAGCGGGACGTGGAGCGGGCGACGGCGGGGCTGCGGCGTGAGAACGACCGGCTCGGCGCGCTGGCGGAGACGCACGCACGCCGAGTCAAGGAGATCGGCAATGTGCAGAACTGGGCCGAGATGCTCGAACGCGAGTTCGTCATACTCGAGGAGACGCTGCGGCTTGTCGACGAGGGGGGCAGTACGGACGAGGAAGGAAGCTTGAGCGGGAGCGAGAGTGGGAGCGGGAATAGTGGGAGTGATTGGGAGAGGGAGGACGGTGAGGGTGGTGAAGGAAGTGGTCAGGAGAGGGATGCAGAGGGTGACACCATCATGAGAGGCGGGCCCGAGACAGTGTCATTGCCTGCATCGCCGCCGGGGAACGGAGTATGACGACGTACTGAGGAAGGGAAAACGGGAAGGGAATGAGCGGTTTCTCTGGCCCGACAAACAATCGGTTTCGGAGGGTTTGAATATACGCAGCTATGACTGGCACGGTGGTGATCATGGACCATTTCAACTTCCGTTATTAAAGTATACAGCCTTCTACGGACATTCTCAGCAAAGCATGCCACAACGGCAACGGCACCCTATCGTACACCAGAGAGTCCCATTCATCACATGCGAAGCCGCCGGCTCAGATCAGCCCCGGCAGCATGGTGTACCGCTTCTTCTTGTAGCGATCGCCAAACTCCTTACGAAGCGCCTTCTCCTTGCCGCGCGACCAGCTGCGCATGTAGATGATGCCCGTGCAGATGAACAGCACGACAGCCCAGCTGCGGCTGATCAAGATGACACCCACCCAAGCCAGAACCTCGAACATGTAGTTCGGGCTCGTGACGAGGTTGCTACCGATGCAGTTGGGAATCCCCTTCTCCGTGCCGCCGGGCTTGCGCAGGCTCGCCAGATGCTGGTGCACAATCCAATTGCACGTCTCACCGATGATGAAGAGAGCCAGACCGACGTAATCGAGGGGTACCAGCTCGTCACGGGCAGACAGGTTGTTGGGAGCATAGATGTCGAGGGAGCAGAGCAGGCCGGCCATAAGCCAGTAGAAGGCCGAGTTGCGGAAGATGTTGCGGGCGGGCATCGTGTTGGCCGAGAACTTGTGCACAAAGACGGTCTCGTACTCGCGCTTCAGGAAGTGCAGGTGGAACAAGGCAAAGAGCAGCCATTGCACCTTCGACATGGGCGTTTCGATCTCGTTCTTGTAGGCATATGGCGGGATCCGGTAGATGTACGGGCGAACAAGCGGAACCAGGATATGGAACAGAATCGGACCGAAGTACTCGATCACGAAAACGGTGCGCCAGGCAACCTGGGGACCTGCAACGAGTTAGGAGGGTGATGCTCGCGGAGAGAAAGTGCACGCCACACGGCTAGCGTACCCAGATCCTTGACGACCAGCTCGCCTTGCTGAACAACGCCGGCCTCATCCCGGATAAGAGCTCGGCGGTTCTTTAAATTCTGTTTGGACACCGGGTCGTACAGGCCAATCCGGTTGTAGTCTGTGAAGCCCGACTGCCGGGCAATTGCTACCTTGGCATCCTCGACGGTGGCATCGTGGGGCAGCTCGATCGTAGCGGGAAGCTTCCGGATGGGCTTCTTCGGCGCCCGGTTGCTAAGCTTGAGCGACAGTTTGGTCGACATCGTCACGGGCCGGCAATTGCTGTTCTGTGTTCAGATTAAGTGCGGCGTAGCATACAGGCCTCGGGAGAGCCGGACAGATCCTGCTTTTCACGGTCAAGAAAATGGAAGAACGACTCGAGAAGCTGTGTCCCAACAATTTTAGTGTGGGTCTGCTACGTTGCCTCGGAATCGATCGTCATTGACCCACAAAACCTGCGGTCTGGGCTCCACGGCCTCTGGGACGGCGGGCACGGAAAGCTGAAAGCCGTTTGAAGCGTGCAAAGGCTCCCACTAACGCCTGATGAACGCACAGCAATTCAAGCAACACCTCGGGTTCTCAAGCGGCGGCAACGACTGTCGACAAGATTTGGGTTCGGCGGCTTCTCTTCGGTAAGCGTAAATAGAGATAAGTATTCTAGAAGCTACAGCCATCAATAAGCTTAATGCAAAGACCTTGAAAAGATGCCAGCGTGGTTAGCACGGCGTATAAGACGACTAGGGAGACGAAAGCCATAAAAGCGGTATCTATAAATTTGAATAGTGGTTTCCAGTCGATGTTGCAAGCACGTCTAAGATGGTTACTTGGCCTGACCGACGAAATCGACCCGTAATTATCCAGTCGGGAAGTCGAAAGTCGGCAAGTGTCATCGAATATATTAAGGTGTCTAGTTGGAGTGTTGATCTGATGCTTGATATGAATATAGAGTCCATGTTTCGCTTCAGTATGGCGGCTCAGTGCTGCCAAAGACATGGAGTTTTTGAGATAACGGCTGGATAACCCATGAGCTTGTCAAAGGGGTAATAGCAGCTGGAATACATCACATTTCCATACCGAGGTCCTCGAGATGTGTTGCCTGAAAAGCTTCGAAAAAACCTTGAACATCACAAAAATTACAAGTGGCTTTGGAGCTACAGGGCTCTTGCCTTCGATGCGTGGCAGGTGCTCTGTCGGCTACAAACAAAGATACAGAGACAAAGCTGTACCACTGATCAACCGTCTAGTCTGCCTTCAAACTCCAGGAAATGCAGTCAAGCTTGACCCTTTCCAAAAGAATTGCCGGAGAGAGTATAAGTTCCACGGATCAGGCGGTTCAAAAATCATCGAGCGCTGCCAGATTGCGATGCTTAACGCTACTCTTTTGTAGAGAAGAGTACTCACGAGTGCGAGCTGGGACGCTCGGCACGAGAAAAAGTGAGTACACCGAAATTTCATTAAAACGGGTGAGCTATGACAATTGGAGAAGGGATGGCACATCGAATCGCCCCGAAAATGCTCCTCAAAAACGTCAAGGAGGTCAAGAAGCTCGTCGAGGGGTCGAAGAAGAGGCAGGCGGAGTCATCAGGAACAACTGAGCCAAAGGCGCGAATGCGTGCGCAGCCGAAGTGTAGTATCTGCGGCTCAATCGCGCACAATGCCAGAATCTATCCTCGTAAATAAGGGCTCGAACTACAGTGATACAGCTTGCATTCCACGTAGACTCTCTTTCGCAGCGAGAGTGCGCCCAAAGTTGATATGGTGGGGTGTGGGCCTAGTAAAAAGCGTCCTTGAAGTTGGTTTGTCTGAGGTGATAAGTTATGTTACAGTTTACATATCCTAGCCCAACCTCCCACCGCTTTTGTGGTCCGCTTTTGGTGGGTCAGCCACCGGCAGAAAGCGGAGCACTTTCGGCCTGCGATGACTTTTTCTCTCTGCAGCAACATTCAACCGCTGTTTGTCGCACCGAGTCTGCGAACCGAGCGCACTCTTGCTGCGGATCATCCGTCCCGACAACCCAACTCCGACAGGCAGGATTGTCGACAGCTGGAGGATGGATGACCTTTTCGCTGTATTCGAGGAGCAACCTCGCGCTCCCAAGCGCAAGGCCGACGCCGACGCCGATGTCGAAATGACAAATGGCGTCGGCAACGGCAACGGCACCAGTAATGGTGACCAGGAGGTGCCTAAGGACGAGGAGATGGCCACGGCAGACGGACAACCAGACGGAGATGCGCAAGGTCCGGGCGACTGCAAACGACGAAAAATGGAGGACGAAGCCGAGCCCATCATCACCGACACATTCCAGACGGCCGAGTCTAGAGAGGTCAACGCTGCGCAAGGCTTTGCGCCCTCGACTGACGAGGGCTCACTGGTCTTGTCTCACAACATCCAGCATCAGGTTGCCCTGCCGCCCGATCTCGACTACGAGTACATCCCTCTTTCGGAACACAAGCCCCCAGCAGAACCTGCGAGGACATATTCCTTCAAGCTCGACCCCTTCCAGGCGCTGTCCGTTGCCTCGATCGAGCGCGAAGAGAGCGTGCTTGTTTCAGCTCACACCAGTGCCGGCAAGACAGTCGTTGCTGAATATGCCATCGCCCAGTGTCTCAAGAAGAACCAGCGGGTTATCTACACCAGTCCGATCAAGGCACTCAGCAACCAAAAGTACCGCGACTTCCAGGCCGATTTTGGGGACGTGGGTCTGATGACGGGCGATGTCACCATCAATCCGACAGCTAGCTGCCTCGTCATGACCACTGAGATTCTGCGGTCCATGTTGTATCGCGGCTCCGAGATTATGCGCGAGGTGGCCTGGGTCATCTTTGACGAGATCCACTATATGCGCGACAAAACGCGCGGTGTCGTCTGGGAGGAGACCATCATTCTGCTTCCAGACAAGGTCCGCTATGTATTCTTGTCGGCCACAATCCCCAACGCCTTTCAATTCGCCGAATGGATTGCAAAGATTCACCGGCAAGCCTGCCACGTCGTCTACACGGATTTCCGGCCAACACCATTGCAGAACTACTTCTTTCCCGCCGGCACCAAGGGCATCCACCTAATTGTCGATGAGAAGGGCAACTTCAAAGAACACAACTTCAACGAGGCCATGGCTGCTATCGAGAGCAAGAAGGGTTCTGACCCTGCCGACTGGAGTGCTAAACAAAAGGGCAGGGGAAAGAACAAGAAGATTAACAAGGGAGGCGAGGCCCCGGATGAGAAGACCGACATCGAGAGGGTTATCAAGATGATCATCAAGAAGAATTTCCAACCCGTCATTGTCTTCAACTTTGCCAAGCGCGAGTGCGAGCAGCTGGCGCTCAAGACGTCAAGTATGAAGTTCAACGCGCCAGACGAGGAGCAAATGGTCGACAAGGTCTTTGAAAATGCGCTGAAACAGCTGTCGGATGAGGATAGGAACCTGCCCCAGATTTCGAACATCCTTCCGCTGCTGCGGAAGGGTATCGGTGTCCATCACTCAGGCTTGCTACCAATCCTGAAGGAAACAATCGAGATTCTCTTCCAAGAAGGCCTGATCAAGGTCTTGTTTGCGACCGAGACTTTCTCAATCGGTCTCAACATGCCTGCGAGGACAGTCGTCTTCACGCAGGTCACCAAGTGGGACGGCGTTCAACGGCGGCCGTTGACATCGTCCGAGTACATCCAAATGGCAGGCAGAGCCGGCCGTCGTGGTCTCGATGACCGAGGTATTGTCATCATGATGGTAGACGACAAGCTCGAGCCCGACGTGGCGAGGAGCGTTGTTGTCGGTCAGCAGGACAGGCTCAACTCGGCCTTCCACCTCGGCTACAACATGATTCTAAACCTGCTGCGTATCGAGGCAATCTCGCCCGAGTTCATGCTCGAACGGTGCTTCTTCCAGTTCCAGACTACCTCGAGTGTGCCGCAGCTCGAGCGGGACCTGGCCAACCTCCAGCAGGAGCGAGACAGCATGATCATTCCCGACGAGGCCTCCATCAAGGACTACCGCAGTATCCGCCAGCAGCTAGAAGGTTACCAGAAGGACATGATTGCGGTGATGCAGCACCCTACCTACTGCCTCAGATTCATGAAGAACGGTCGGCCGGTCGAGATTGAGACGCCAAAGGGGGCAAACTACGGCTGGGGCGTGGTGCTTGACTTCAAATCCCGCAAGTCTCCCAAAGCGGGGCAACCGGACTATCCGCCGCAAGAGGCGTACTTTATCGACGTGCTGCTTAAGATTTCGCCCGACAGCGTCGAGAACCCGGATCTCAACGGCGACACGGCTCTGAAGGGAGACGCCGCGGTACCCGAAGGCATCTACCCGGCAAAACCCGGTGAAAAGGGAAGGTGGGAAGTCGTTCCGTGCCTCCTCAACTGCGTCAAAGCCATCGGCTCGCTTCGGGTGCACGTGGCGAAGCAGCTCCTGTCCAGGGATGAGCGCAACACGGCGGCCAAGATGTTTGAAGAGGCGCAGCGGCGCTTCCCCGACGGGCTACCGGTGCTGGACCCGCTCGAGAACATGGGCATCACGGACGAGTCCTTCAAGAAGCTGCTGCGCAAGATTGAGGTGCTCGAATCCCGCCTCGTGGCCAACCCGCTGCACAACTCGCCCCTCCTCGAGGAGCTCTGGGAGAAATTCGAGGCCAAGCTGGCGCTGGCGGACAAGATCAAGGAAAAGAAGCGGGCAATCATGAAGGCGCACAGCGTGGCGCAGCTGGACGAGCTCAAGTCGCGCAAGCGGGTGCTCCGCCGTCTGGGATTCATCAACGAGGCCGAGGTGGTGCAGATGAAGGCGCGTGTGGCCTGCGAGATCTCGTCGACCGAGGGCCACGAGCTGCTGCTGGCCGAGCTGCTCTTCAACCGCTTTTTCAACGAGCTGTCGCCGGAACTGTGCGCGTCCGTCCTGAGCGTCTTCATCTTTGACGAGAAGGTCGAGACGGCTGCGCTCAAGGAGGAGCTGGCCAAGCCGTTCCGCGAGATCCAGGCACAGGCACGCATCGTCGCCAAAGTCAGCGCCGAGAGCAAGCTTGAGGTCAACGAGGACGAGTACGTGCAGAGCCTCAAGTGGCAGCTGATGGAGACTGTGCTTGCATGGGCCAACGGCAAGCCATTTGCCGAGATTTGGTATGTTTCCCTTCTTTTTTCAAGCTTTTTTATATTCATCATACCAGATGAATCATTGATGCTGACCCACTTTCATTGTAGCAAAATGACCAACGCCTACGAAGGCTCGCTGATCCGACTGTTCCGACGGCTCGAGGAGCTGCTCCGGCAGATGGCCGAGGCGGCCAAGGTCATGGGTAGTGAGGAGCTCAAGGACAAGTTTGAGCTGAGCTTGTCCAAGATTCGGAGGGATATCGTCTCGTTCAACAGTTTGTATCTGTAAACATGGTGGGCTTGCACAGTATTGCATTACGTTTGGCGTTTTGGGGAGACTTGCTGCTGCGGTTGGGAAAAATAAAGAATACCATGGACTTTTTTTTGAGGGTATGGTTTCATGTCAGATAGATTTCTGTAGGTAGCTGTGGGCTTGACATCGCCGTGATGGTGTTGGAGCCGGGAGAGAGATAAGTTGGAAGGCTTCTTCTCTCCGACCGAGCTGCGCAGGGATGGGGTGTTTGAAGGCCGCCTTGCTCGACCGCCAGCAGGTGATGCGTTCACTCATCCTTCACTCGCCCTCTCTTTCCCGAGGCGGCTCTTCGGAAATCAACACGGCCGCTGGACAGCGCGCCATCACCCATTTCTGTCTTCCAATTCTTTACGTGTTGTGATTTGGGGTATCATCATTACAAACGCTAACAAACAGCTCAACCAAAGCCGCCTGCTTGTATGTACATGTATATGTTTTACACGCGTATTATCCACCCTTGCGCTCTGCTTCCCACCCACACCTACATTAAACCCAATATGGTACACATATGAGCAAGTAAAACCAAAACAGCAAGACAAGAAAAAGGATGTTTCACCCCTCCCCAGTCAACCCCCTGACCAACCCGACTGAGACACTCAGCAACACCCCAAACACGACGAACACCTGCATCCGCCTTGACCACACGCCGTCCTCCTTGCCCAGCCAGCCGATGACGCCCAGTGGGAACACAAACCCGATTAGCATCCCCTGGATCAGAGGGCCCGCGACGGCGCTCAGCCCAAACGCGTCGTCTACCATTCCCCCCTCTCCTTCTCCGGCCTCGCCCGTATCTCCTCCTGCTGCACCATAAGAGCCATCTGATGACCCGGCGGTAGTGGTAGGTATTCCGCCTCCGCCGCCGTCCAGCCAGGCATCCTCCATGGAGCGGAGGGTGTCGGGCGAGGGCATGGTGTCCGGGGTGAAGCGGGCGGTGTGTATGGCGCGGAAGTGCGAGCGCAGTGTGGCGATCTCGGCCGGGGTGAGGCCGGCCTGGAGAAGGCGATCGAAGCCGGCCGGCTGATGGTGGTGCTGTTGGTGTTGCTGTGGAGACGGTCCGTCAGTACGGTCGGCGCCGCCAGCGGCGTCGTTGTCGAAGTTGGTTGTCGTCACTGACAGCTGTGGCGTCCGCTTTCCTGGGCCGCCGCCGCCGCCGCCGCCACTGCTGTTATTGGTACTGGTGGTTATGGGCGCGGCAGCGGCAGCGGCTTCGGCGGCAATGTCGGCTTCCGGGAGGGGGTCTCCGATGCTGCAATTTATAAAGACGCGTTGTTGTTGGTGGTGGATGCCGGCAGGCGACTTGCCCTTAGGGTCGGCGTGGTGGGAGAGCGGAGGTGGAGGGGGCGCCTTGAGCACGGCGCTAAGTACAGCAGCGTCTGGGAGGATGCGGCCGTTGTGGATGAAGCGTAGTCGGGCGAGCGAGGCTTGCGCTGCCGGTAAAAGCTGCGTGTCGGGCTCATTGTCCTCGACCTTGCTACTCGCTTCGGCTTTGGCGTCGGCTGCGAGACGGTTGCGGACGAGATGCTTCAGGGCCACTACAGTCGTTTGCTGTGGCAAGGGAATGTCGATGTGTATGTCGGGCAGGGCGATGCTGAAGCGGATGGTGATGTGGAGGGGGGGAGGGGCGGGCGAAAAGAGTAGGGCGTTTGGGCTGCGCGGAGGCGGAGGTCGGCTGTCTCTGTCTCGGGGAGCTCTAGTCGGAGACGAGGAGGACGAGGAGCTGGCCCGGGCAGAGCTACCGCCCCTTGCGCCGCTCATGACGGATTCGGGTCATGCGCTGTCGGTGTCGGGACGAAGCAGTGTGTGCCAGGCACGGCGAGGACGCTTGCAAGTGCGTTGATGCATCATTGGAACCCTGTTCGCCCCGCCAAGACCCTTCTGGGGCTCCAGATGTCCCCGCATCCTTCTCCTTGGCATGCATTTTACGGGGCGCTGACATGCGAAAAGACAGACGACATGGAACGATGAAGGTGGTCGTAGAACCAATGTATGATGAGATTATTTGAGTGTAGCACGTCAGTACATGATGATGATTTTGGTTTAGCAGACGGGAATCATAAAGTCTGTTTATTAAGCCCTTATACAAATTTGATGCAGAAGGTTAATGAATCATTCCCAACGGTCCTTCCATCGTGCCAATCGTGGAACATTGATCTCTCCTCCCTGTTCCAAATTCGTCTCCCATCTCTCGATGCGTCAAGCAGAGCAGTTTCACTCAAATATTCCAGGCTCAAACTGATTACAAGGATTGGGAACGAAAAACAGAAATCGAGTAAGGGTGGGGAGATCGCCGACGGAAAGATAAGTTCAGAAGTTGAAGCGAGGAATTCCAGCTCGCGGCCTTTGACCTTGCAGAGCTGCGACGGAAAAAAAAAGAGACATTACTGGGGAATGAAAGAGGTGACCGGGGAAGTTAGAAGCTCACACGCGGTTTTGCCTGTCCCTTCCCAGTCTGCCCATGCCGCACCTGGCCAACAAACCCGCGACCGCCGTCCTAGCGCGCTCCCTCTTGCGGACGCTCGCGCTGGCAGCACTGCGCTTGGTGAGGCTGTCAAGCACGTGGTTGATGAAGCCTTCCCACGCGCCCTCGACATTGTCGTTAGTCTGGACAGAACACTCCCCGTACGCGTCGGCTTCGACCTCGGCAGCCACTTGTTGTCCCTAAAGAATGAGGGTTAGTTGGCGTCTTCACAGTGTATCGAGAGCCTGCGAAAAGGGCGGTTGTAAAGAAGTCTATATAGCCACAGAACTCTGACAAGAGGAGAGACGGGACGTACCATCTCGGCTGTAGCTGGCTCCGGGGTTCGCAGAAAGGAAAGGTCCAACGTCGGTAAGGCCGCGCGGAGGTCGCGCTTGAGACCGAGCACAAAGATGTGCTGGTCGTGGAGGCAGGCGTTGAGCTTGGGCTTCCACTATTGTAACTAAATTAACAATTCTCACTTCAACCTACGAGACCTCTGGTGGGAGGGAGAGCACATACCACTTCGACAACGTTCCTCAGGTTGTCCTCCTTCTCAAGACTAAAGCAGATAATGGCGGCGTGAAAAAAAGTCGAGAGAAGCGGACCGGGCCGAGCGCCCGCAACAATGCCCGGGAAGTCCCATAGCTCGACGTTGATTATAGACCAGTCGTAGCAGCGGACTCTGACATAACTGAACTCCGGGACGAGGGAGGTTGATGTCTGAACCAACAAACCAATCCGCATTAGTCAGTTTGTCTATGCACTTGTCTAGCTTCCAGCGCCAGAAAAAGGATATTACGTACCGAAACGAAAGGCTTGCCCGCCAGACGGCTGTAAACCAAACCAACACATTAGCACACCGCTCACATGACTCATATTCATAGCCCGCTCATCCCACCACAGGGAACGGCCCCAACGGGGCAGACCCAAAAGCAAAGAAAGGGCGAAGAGCAGAGTAAGTACTCACTTGAACAAGGCCGTCTTGCCAGCCCCGATGTCCCCCACCAAGCACACCTTGACGGTCTGCGACCCAACCATCGACGCCTCTTGCTGCCGCTGCTGCACCACCACAGACAACGACGACGACAAACCAGGAACAGAGGTACTGAGCTGGGAAGCAAAGGAGAAGGGGGAAATAGGGATTCTCCTGCGGCTACCCAGGCGCGGAATGGTGCGCTGTAGGGCATCGCCGACGCGGGTCCGCTTGCGGGCGGGTTGGTCGAGCGCCGGAGTCTCATCTTCGTCAGTGGCGAGAGGCTAAAACAGAAAGGGGTGTTAGCGGGAGTTCCGTGGCGGAAGATTGTTCAAGCCTAGACTGACTAGAGAGAAAGGTAGAGTTTTTGTGCCGTGAGTTGACGAGCAAAGCCGGCGTTGGCAAGAGCGCCTGCATCGCGCCCCAGAAAGAGGCATAATGATCGATTGGGTACCATCACTAGACCTAATCATTCAAAACAGAAGAAGCGACGAAAAAAGTAAGAAAGAAAGCTCACCACATTTCGTTTGTCTCCAGCCCGGGCACTCTCCAGCATATGGCGCGTAGTGCACTCACCCGCTATATCGTCGCCTTGAAAAGCAGAAGGCACTTTGCTGTCGTCTTCTTCCCCCTCTTGTCCTCGCGCAAGCGAGAGCGTCTGGAATCTCCCCAGCCTAGAATGGCCATGTCAGCTGCCGTTATCATCCCGAATACAAGCGGGAGAAAATGAATTCGTGGCGGTTTCTAGCCGATATAGCTCGTCAATTCGAGTATCGCACCGCATGAAAATCAGGAGAGCCGACAGGGAAAAAGAAATGGGAGATACTCACCAGTGATCAATTCTCGGCGACGCCTCAAAGTGCAGGTTTCCCTGCCCAGCGACGTACGTCCGGCCCCAGATGCTGCCAGCGTTGGGAACCGAGATGGCCGGGAGCTGGCGGTTGACTGGCGCGCGCGGGGGAGACGGAGACGCTGTGGCAGACTTGTCGCAGCCGCGGAGGGAGAGTGAAGGGGCAAAGACGCCTGGCCTCACCGCGCTCTCGAAGGTGAACTTGAAAGCGCGATACCCTTCCACGCTAGCATCCTCAACACCGACTTTGTTGGCGGTGTTGAACGCCGGGTTCACCTCTTTCTGAGCGGCTGGGGTTTCTGGTCGGTGCATGGGGCTGCCGGGCTGAGCCCGCCCTTTGGCGATTGGGAGGGGGACCGGCGTGCGAGTAGGCGGTGACATGTGAATCCTTCTTCCTCTCTTTTATTTTTCTTTTTTTGGTGTTCCGTTCAAATCTGAAGAGAAAAAAAAGTAAAAAGATATTTAGGAAGGGAAGAAGACGAGTCGAGCGAGGGTGACAAGCGTTGGCGGTGATGGCCTTGTCGAGGAGAAGAAAGAGGAGGAGATGGTGCTCGAGGGGAAGAGAATTAAAGGGTTGAGGTTTTGCTCAATTTAAAAAGAAGAATGTGATATCATCAGCCATTCGAAAGCATCGTTGGGGGTTCAAGAAGTTGATACATGGCCCAAGCGACTTTTCGTCAGATGTTGTGATGTTGCGGTTGACCAGACTGGTGCGGGTTTCGGTGCTTTGGTGCTTTGTGCTTTTGGGGTTCGAAAGCCAATTGTGCTGCCTAAGACGCGCTGACACTTCTGCAAACTGGGTTTGTCAACCTAGAACGGTGCAGACATTTACAAAAAACTGGAGAGTAGCCCTTTTCATTAAATAGTACGTAAAGACGTCTAGGAGGTCCCAGAAGCAATGTGCAAGCTCTGTGGATTGCTTGGGTGAATGAAGAGTACAAGCAGCTTCGAAAATGATTGAGCGGTTTCATACACAGCCGCAAAAATTCCAGATTATGAAAGGCCATGGAGATATACCATTAGAGTTGGTAAAGAACATACGGTTGGTCATCATTGTGACCCTTAGGGAAACTGTTGAATCCAGTTTGCTAGGTATTCAAGCCAACCCGTGAGCGTGTTTAGGTAAATTAAGCGACAAATTATCGATCTATACGACAAGCTGGTGCACTCTATCGAGAAAATTCACTCTTCTATACTGTCTGAGCAGCTGCTTTGGCCGGCCCGTGCCGTCTCTAGTCTAACATGTCATGGTAGGATCTGGGCAAGCTCGGTTTGATGCATGTAAGCCAGACACCCCAACGTGGAAGGCGGGAGGTGCCAAGCACGGGCCAGTCCGGTCCCGCCCGGGCCTGATTGCGAAATTGCAAGGGGCCCCACCGTCCGAGAGTGGGAATGGTCGAGTGCCGATGACGGACAAGCAGTGCCGTGCCAAAGCGCGCAATCCCGGGGCCGCGTTTCCGAATAGCGCCGAGAGTGACTGCAGCCCCCTTTGTTTCTCATCCTCACATTCATAAGCCGGCCTGATGAGCTCGCCATTTCCGGTCCGCACCCTCCTTCGTCGCCGACCCTTGGCTTCCGCTCTCCGTCTCAGTCCACGTCAAAGTCAAATTCTCGCTCTCGCGCGACCAATCCACGCCACGCCCGCCATGACTGAGAAGCTAAAGCCTGCTGCCCGTGTCTCGGGCCGGCGTCAGGATGTGTGGTATGTTCTGCATTTCTCAAGGAGTGACAACGACTGACCTTAATCAGGACCATCATCAACGAGGCCGCCGCCGCCTCTCCCAAGCAGCCCATCGTCAACATGGGCCAGGGTTTCTTTGGATACAACCCCCCAGACTTCATCCTGAACGCTGCCAAGGAGGCTCTGAACAGGGTTGAGTGCAACCAGTACTCCCCCACCAAGGGCCGGCCGCGCTTGAAGAAGGCCATCTCGGACGCCTATGCCCCTTTCTGGGGGCGCAAGCTCGACCCAGAGACGGAGATCACCATCACCACCGGGGCGAACGAAGGTCGGTAGTAGGCATCCCTGAACGTACCTCTTGGGAACCGGTTTACTGACCCTATCAGGAATGTTGAGCGCCTTCATGGCCTTTATCGAGCCAGGGGACGAGGTCATCGTTTTTGAGCCCTTCTTTGACCAGTGAGTAGTTTAATGTCAGGGCGAAACGCCTCTGGCACATATTCTTATCCCTTCTAGGTACATTAGCAACATCGAGATGCCCGGCGGCAAGATCGTTTACGTCCCGATGCATCCGCCCAAAGAAGGCAATGTCAAGACCCTCTCGGCCGCCGAATGGACCATCGACTTTGACGAGCTCGAGCGCGCCATCACGCCGCGAACAAAGATGCTCGTCCTCAACACTCCCCGTAGGCAACCTGGTCATTCTGTGCATATCATGATGAGCTCAGTTACTGACACAAGAAAAAGACAACCCCGTTGGCAAGGTTTTTTCCCGCGATGAGCTGCAAAGGATCGCCGACCTCTGCCTCAAACATCAGATTATCATCTTGTCCGATGAGGTCTACGACAGGCTTTACTATGTCCCCTTCACCCGCATCGCCACCTTGTCGCCGGAGGTCGAGCAGATCACCCTGACGGTGGGATCTGCGGGCAAGAACTTTTATGCCACAGGCTGGCGCGTTGGTACGTTCCCCCCCCCCCCCCCCCCCCC
>MU857703.1:0-108322 GCA_033296725.1 Corynascus novoguineensis | reverse complement strand
GCTAACCTGCATTTCTGTATGCTAACCTGCATTTCTGTATGCTAACCTGCATTTCTGTATGCTAACCTGCATTTCAGGAAACCGTAAACCCAATCCGCCATCTCAGTTCGTCATCCGTTTCTCGTCTCTCATAAGCTAACAACGATCAGAAAAGAAAACATCTCAACCACTACTTGAACGAACTCTAGCCTCAATACCCCGCTCTTCCGCACGCAAAAAGAGGCACGACCTTTCCAAAACTAAACCCGAATACCAATTACCAGCCTAAACTCACAACCTCAACAGATCCGCCCCTTCATCGCCGCCCTCCAGCGAAAGCCCCGCGTGCTCCTCCGCCGCCCCCAGCCCGGGTGTCGGCGGTGGTAGGTTGGCCACCTTTTCGCACACCCAGCAACTCGCGTACATGTTGACGCGGTCAATGCACTTGCCGCCATCCCCGCCGTTGCCCGCCTGCCCGCTACCGCGGTCGCCCGCGCACCTCGTCGCGAACCCGTGCGCCTCGAACTCACGCAGGTACCACGGCTTCCGCGCGGCGCTGCGCAGCAGCACTCGCCCGCCCATGCGCAGCGCGCGGTTCAGCTTGCGCACCTGTGCCGTCGCTGGGTTAGGGTTGCTGTTGTTCTTGGTGTTCTTTTCGGTTGTCGTCGGCGTAGTCGGGGGGAACCAGTCCATGCTGTCCATGACGATGGCGACGGTCAGGGTGCCCGGCGCAATGCGTGCAATAACCTCGTCGATCTCGTCTGTGTGGATGCGCAAACCGTCGAGTGCACCTGGCTTGCTGAGAATGGCGTGGGCCTCGCGCGAGAGGTAGTCCGGATGGCACCGCGGCGAAAAGGCGCCCGTCAGGCAGACGTGGTAGTACGGGTTGTCGGTGGCGATGTGCGTCGTCTCGATTACCGGGTCGAGCGTGTCAACCATGTAGCGCCAAATGGCATGGGAGCGCGTGTTCGTGGCAGTTGGCGTGGGCCCCGTAACGGCGCGGCTGGCCGCGTGGTCGGCCTCGATCATGGCGAGCTGATTCTTGGGCACGCCCAGGGCCGCCCAGAGGAAGGCTTCGGAACTGACCACAAGGCTACTGACGAGCGGGCTGAGAAGGGCCGGGCGGATTTTGGAGTGCCAGATCTGCCGCTGCTCGGCGAGCGTCTCAGCTGCGAGCAGCTCATCGACCGCCTTGCGGCAGCCAAAGAGGCGCGAAACCCACCGGAACACGCGGATGGCGTGTTTGCTGCCGCCCGTGTCGTAGAGGCCCCTGCCGCGGGGGTTGGTAAAGATGGCGGCGTTGTCGAGCCAGTATTGGAACGCACGGCTGGAAAGGTGAGGAGAAAGCTTGGACAGGAGCAGCGAGCGGAACTCAAGATGCTTGCCCTCGCCAAAAATCTTCCAAAAGTCCTCGTACGGAAGAGCGGCGAAGGACGCCACCTTAAGTTCTAACAGGTGGTTCTGGCTTGGGTTGAGGTCGATGGCGTGGATCCTGGCGGGGCTTTGCATGGCGTATGAGAGTATGTTGTCGCCGGCGCTCGTAATGGCCAGCACGACATCGTCAGCCCCGAGTTTGAGCAGCGACGCGTCGACCTTGGAATCTTCCCATGTAAAGGCGTAGATGTACTCGTCGTTGAATTGTGTGTGCTTCTCGAGCTGGTCGTCGTAATAGATGCGCCAGTGGTGGTTCTGGTAGAAAAAGGAAGGCAGAGGCAGGTTGGCAGACAGGTTTCCCACAGCCGCATCAAATGCCTTGGATCGGAGTTCTGGTGCCGTTCTCTCAACAGCACGCGTCAAGGCGTCCGGGCCCTTGGGCTTGTTGGACGGAACGAGGTATGGGGACTCGGTCGCAAGGGCGTCGATCCGCTCAATAATCTCGTGGGGTAAGCTCGAAGATGAAAAGGGCTTCTTGTGGCATCCCAGCCAGATGTAGTACGGGATTGATCCCAGTGCCTTATTACGGAGGTTGGCCGTGAGGACGGTTCCCAAACGGTACTCCAAGTAATCACGACGGCCGGGCTCGAGCGACACCCGGTCCAAGTCAAACCACGCGCGCCAGAACGTGCGTGCGAGATAGTTAACATGCCGACCAACCAGCCCGCCCGTGTGGTTGCGGAAGCTAAAGTCTACCTTGGACTGGGCGTAGAAGTCAACGACACCTATGACGCCATGAGGCGCAAGGAGCGAGCTCAGCGAGTCAACCACCGAGTAGTAGTCGGGCTGTAGACCTGTCAGTTCCTCTACGACACTTGAAATTTTCTTGGTTCACTCACAATCATCGACAGGCTGTACGACATAGTAATGAGATCTGCCCCACCGTGGTCCGGCCGGGGCTCGAAGTAGCTCGTGGGCGAGCGCGTGGAACTCTTCCGGCGCCCAGAGAGACCATTTCCATAGTCCTCGAGGCGGAACTTCCTGGCGTCTTCGCAGATCACCTGGACGTTGGTCCAACCAAGCCGGGCGAACCGTCTGCGGGCCACTTCGCAGAGCGAAGGAGACAAGTCGACAAGGTAAACACTGGAGAAGAACTCGGGGACATTGACAAATTCCGACATGGCCTCGATGTTCCAGCCTGTCCCGCCGCCAACCTGAGGGAATGTTAATTTCTCTTTGGGACACAGGAGCAAGGAGGGAGGGGCGGCTCACATCAACCCAGATGCGCTTCTTTCCAGCGCCGGCGTCTTCCTTCTCGGCCTTGAGGCGTAGCTGCGCTGCAGCGAGTGCCAGCATGTCCTCGCGGCCTTTGAGGAGCGTCTTCCTGGTCGCATCGTACTGCCGTGCCGTTAGCGTTTTTTTTTTTTCTTTTTTTTCTTTTCTTTTTCACAAATGAACATCTTGAGCCTCAAAGCGACTTACCACACCGGCCTGGCCAGCGTAAAACGACTCCAGGGCACCCTGCTGGCCGCCCCTGGCGGCACGCGAGTGCGGTTTCAAAAAGCAAGAATAGCAGAACAGCAGGATCGACTTGATGATGCCGGGCTCGTCATTGCCGCCATCTTGCGGACCCTGGGAGGGTTTGGTTGAGAGCTGGTAAAAGCCGAGGGTAAAGAATACCACGCCAGCGAGGCCAGAAACGAATACTTGGGGGCTGATGACGCTCTCAGAGGGCGCAATGTTACCACCAAGAGAAGCCATGATACTCTCTCATTGCTGGGGAGAGAGACGAGAGTGCTAGAACGAGCCAGGGATAGGACCTAGTTGCGAATGACTGGAGAAACTACGAAACGAGAGAGAGAGAGAGAGAGAGAGAGAGAGATGGGAACAGCGGGTTGGTTTAAATACCTTAGCTTAGGTGCCGTGGCTATCTACCCCCCATCCTCCCGTCCCACGGCTCCGAGAGCACCCGTTCGAGTCAAGTAAAAGCGACTCTCCATCCCCAGCAGTGTCCGATCGGCAACATAGTCCCTCGAAACCTTCAGGACGTTGAACCAGCAGCCGCTCGACATAGCGAGCTGTGATGTCGCGGCCCACCTAGACCCGGGGTATCTCGGCCAATCGCTTGACCACATGGTATGGTACGTCAACAGCGAGCCGTCTGCAATGTACCAATGTACAAATGATACACGCTGTAGACTGCAGGAACAGCGCGTTTGAGTGCCCAGCGGGTCGCGCTGGATTCTCCAGGTTACCTAGTACCCCTCCGTGCCGTATCTCAATTCTCAGATTGAAACTCCCCCCAAGCAGCACCTTTAGTCGGTACTGCACACCTGCATCGATCTCGGTACATGGCTATGCTGTGAAACACGATCTCGTTCCAAGCAGTTCGCAGCGCGGGACATGACATGGCAATTGGACAGGGACAGTACCACAATCAAGATTCGTCACTTTGACGTGCTGGCCGATGTCGTCGCTGCGCTGGGGCTTGCATTTGGACGCATGTGGTGGCAGCTGGTTGCCCCTCGCGTTGACCTGAGAGTTGATTGATCCATTGCCTGACCAGGTAGGAAAGGTAAGTGATGTGGGGTGCTGCCTCTAAGCCAATCGGGCAATTCAATGGGGCCACGAGAAGGGAACAGAGGCGTCATAGGCGCTCTCCTCGAAGCATCTTTCGAGAGTCGATGTTTCTGTGACAATCCTGGGGGCTACCAACCTTTATCGCGTGTTGCAAAAACTGAAGGTGAAATTGTTCGTTTGAAGGCGAGGTGCAGAAGATGATTTGGTGTGTATCAGGTACACCAGGTACAGCGAAGACAAGACTAGGAAGAGTGCCACAGGGGGATTCCTACCTTGTTTTGCAGTATCACTAAAGTAGGTGTTCAGTGGTAGCTTCCCAAGTATATACGGCTTATGCTCATCCTCAGGCGACGCATCTCATTGCGGGCGTCATGCCTTCCAATGTTTTCGTACCTTCTTCGGTAGGCACCCGCGAGCTGAGCGCGCACAGAGCAGCCCAGGAGTGCAAGACCCGGTTACAGCCAAGCTCTTTCTACACTGCTTACCTAACAATTAGTGTTCCTGGAAAAGAGGGATTTCTCAAGTGGGTAGTTATTCAACTTATTCAACCGTCAATGCTACGCCTTTCGGATTTCTGTTTCTTGAAAAATCCCCCGATCAACGACACTTCCACGACTGACTTCAAGGCTTGCTGAGTCATCAACTCTTGCCTTCCCCTCGATCCATCATTGGGCGATCCGCTCACGGCCCGACCAACCCCGGTTCGGGTCTCACCACAGCCTGGAGCGTGCCGAGACGAACAGGGGTGTGGCGGCGCCTCTGGGCCCGAGCCCATCATTGGATGTGACGTGCATGCCCTGGTGAGCCTCCAGCAACGACCGAGCCTGGCGACTGTCCGGTGGGAAGCAACAAGACGCGCCGGAACGCGCCATTTGTAGCCGCACGCCCAGAACGGGACGCAGTTGTGCAAGCAGCCCAACGCGCGATTGAGAACCGACTCAGGTTTGCCCGGGATGGCTCCGTCATCGAGCCAGAAGGGGACAGGGAAGAAGGGGGGCGCCGGCGCAATTCGCCAGCAGCAGCAGCAGCAGCAGCACCAGCAGCGGAGCCGCAACACCACCCCCGGCCCCGCGCCCCCATCCGCCAGTCTTCCCCCGTTCGAAACCGTCGAGACCGAGACGATCGAGTTGCGCTTCGATGTCTTCCGCGATCTGACCTTCGAGGACATGGTGGATCCCGCCGCCTCTAGCACGCTGACCCCGGACTCCAAAAGCCTCGACGGCATCCTCACCCGCCTGCAGCGCCTAGGCGATGTCATCGAGAAGAGAGGCACCTATTGCGACCGCGGAATGAGGCTTCTCGCGCAGAACCGGCGCCAGCGCATGGATGACCTGGCTATGGAGCGGGACAGGGAAGAGGAACGGCGGCAGCGTGAGGCCGAAGACGGGGAGCGTGAGAGAAAATCAAACAAGAAGAAGCGCAAGGGCGCAGACACATTAGCACCGCATGGCGGCAGCACAGGTCAGTCGTCCCGCGTTTTGTCGCCATCCTGCTCTATGATCCGGTGTGGTTTTTCGTATTGTGCACAAAATCTCCAAATGGATTGACCCAGAAATTGCGCGCTTGCATACCCACTTCCAGAATTCCGGATCGGAAACTCAACCTTGGAAAAAAGCTCCCAACCCATCACTGACCACATGTAACCAGAGCGCTCATCGCCCCTCCGCGATTCAACCGGAAAAGCTAGGAAGCTATCCCGCGACAACGATTCGGCTAGCTCGTCCCTCTCGCCCGTCGCCCCACGGACGCCGAGCAACATGGACGCCGACGACAAAGCCAAGGCCGAAGCGAACGACGACGATTCGAGCTCTGACGATGGCCGCCCACCACCCCCAGCGCGGCCACAAGCCAACACGTTCGGCGACGACCCGTCGACTTTCCCCGACCCGACCGTATACGAAATTCTACCGGTGAAGCCGGGCATGACTGAGGAGGAGATTAAACAGATATACTCAGTCGCCAGCTACCCCAAGAGCGACCTCAGAGACCTCATCGCCGGCGACCCGCCAGATAAGGACTTCAGCAGTGCCAAGCCCAGCAATCAGATCAACTTTAGCACCTTCAGCACCTACATTGAGCCTTACTTCCGCCCCTTCACCGAAGAAGATCTTGCATTCCTCCGCGAGCGAGGCGACCGCGTCACGCCCTTCGTCATGCCGAAACGGGGTAAGAGGCACTACACCGAGATATGGGCCGAGGAGGACGGTGGCATGGCCATCGATTCTTCGCCACCAGGGAAGCTGCCTCCTAACCAAGCGCGAGGCAACATTGAGAGTATGGACGACGAAGTGGCTGAGACGGACAAGCTCTCGGTCGGCCCGCTTCTCGCGCGACTTCTCCAGGCCATGCGACCCGAGTACCGCGCGCCGCCCGCCGAAGATAAAGCGGGCGGTGCCAACGGCGTAAACGGTGAAGGTGACAGCGTGAATGGCATCGCCACCTTCGACTTTAGCTTCGGCGACAACCCGTCTACGAGCCAGCCCAACGGCGCAAACGGCGTCAATGGCACTTCTTCGCAGTCAGCTAACCCGGACCAACCCTCACAGCCACAGACCCTCCCTCCCGCGACGTTCATGCCCGAATCCAACTCGGAGTCCTGGAAAAAAGCAACGCACCCCAAACTCGACTATACACAAGTCGACGAACGTATCAAGCAAGAACTCCGCCACATTGGCTTCCTCCCGCTCCCTGCACACCAAGACCCCTCCAACCCCGCTGGAGCCAACTCATCCACCTCCACCTCGAACAACGCAGCCACCACCAACAACAGCAACTCTTCGGCCGCCCCCGGCACTGCCGGCGCCATCCAGCCGGACCCGGCGACGACGGCCGAATACGACGGGCACTACGACGATGAGGTGGCGGCGCGCATGCGCCTGCTGCAGGCTCGCCTGCGCGAACAAGCCCTGCTCAACGGCGCGCGTAAGGCCCGCCTAACGGAGCTCGTCAAGGAGCGCATGGCCTTCCAGGAGTATCAGACCATCCTCGAGGACCTCGACTCGCAGGTGCAGGCTGCCTACCTCAAGAGGACACGCACCATGGGCAAAAAGCCCAAGAAGGCTCGTCCGGGCCAGTCGGCTGCCGCGGCTGCAGCAGCAGCAGCCGCTGCCGCCGCCGCGGCGGGGCCCGTTGCCAGACCCGGCATCGGCGACCTCACCCGTACGCTTATGGAACGCCGGCGGCGGTGGATCGAGAGCATCGGTACCGTATTCGACGACGAGGGCCTCATCAAGGTGCCCCGCGTCCAGGATGGCGACACGACCATCTTTAAGCCCGCCGAGATGGCCGAGCTGCTCAAGCGGGAGAGGGAGGCTTGGGATGAGGAGGTTGAGGAGGAGTAGAGAGAAGGGTGAAATAAACCGTGAAGACAAGACAAAGAGGAGGATGTGAAATGGAAAGAGAAGATGACAGAGGCGGGTTTATTATTCAATTGTTGGCGGTGGCTTTTTCTCAGTCACGGGGGTTTGCTGTTGGGTCAAGTCTTTGGGGAATTGTTTGATGGGTTGGGGATTGGGGCAGGGATGGCCAACTGAATGTGTGTTGCTTTCCTTTTATCAGGCGCTGGGTGGCTATTTCGGTATTCTCTTCAGGCGTTGTCGCTTCCCAGGGTGGATAGATGTATGGGCCTGTTGTATATCCGGAGAGTACATACTTCAGTGGAGTTTCGCGGCGTTATTGAGCAGGATATCTATTTGCGGTCTGACTGCCTCCATTTGTCATTTTTCTGGGGAACCGGCGCTTCTGATTTTGACCTTGTATGTGGGTGTTACCGAACGTAAGGTGACGCTGTACAATGGTGTCCAAAAAAGTCTGTGCCCACTTACACCCTGGTAAGCCACTTCCGAATGCGGTCAACAGCCCACCCCCTCTTCAACTTCGCGATTGTTCACACCGACTTTTCCCTCTTCAACCACTCTTTCCATCTACCAAGATGTATTTCATGTCAAAGGAATCTCGCAAGGAGCTCACAGAAGCCCAAAGATCCTTCATTTTCGGTCTCCATATAGCTGGAATGACAGGAGGCTCTATTGCGACCCAGACTGGCTTGTCTAAACGGACTATCAACAAAACCATCTCTACCATTGCCCATAACATTGCAAACAAAGCCGACAACCCGTTCCAATCAAAGCCCAGATCTGGGAGGCCACATAAGTTGGATGACGGAGCCGTTCGGAAGGTTCTTCGACATACAACAACGCATCGGACTGACAGTCTTGCAGCAAGGCCAGAAAGAAGCCATATATCAGACCCACCAACCGGAAGAAAAGGCTCCTCTTCAGGAAACGGAACAAGTGGACTCACTGGGCCTTAGTCTGTTGGTCTGACGAAGCCTATTTTGAGATTGGCGAAGACGGCCGCTCAGTCTACGTTACGCGAAGCCCTGAGGAGGAATTCCACCCTAACTGTCTTCTTCCAACCTTCAAGAGCGGGAGGACCAAGGTTGGGGTCTGGGGCTGGTTTTTGCGGGCCGTATAAAGGTCCTATTGTCATCCTTCCGCAGGGCACGTGGTTAAATAGGTTAGAATACACAGATCAGATCTTTGTACCGCATTTCCTTCCTTTCTACGAAAAGATGAGGTCAATGTATGGCCATGGAGTACAGTTGCAAGAGGACGGGGGCTGCATATCACCATGGTGGCTTTATTCAACTGCTCAAGAAGAGTGCCAACGTTAGACTCTTACAAAGGCCATCACAGAGCCCAGACCTTAGTCCTATTGAAAACCTCTGGCGTTGGATGAAGATACGGATCTCTGAGAGGCAACACCGCATTCAAACAGTCGTACAGATGGCCGTAGCTATACAGGAGGTATGGGACCAGATTCCGGTGGATTTCTTAGCCAAGCTCTGCAATAGTATGGGGAACCGGCTGGATCTATCAAATAATAAGCCAAGAGGAAGCTGTAGTTCAAATTTGAGAGTGTTTGGCCCTGTTTTGACAGAGTTGTATGTGGCCCACAGAGTGGCTCGCAGGGTCTGAAGCGGTAGTACTAGACCTATCCACGACAATTCCAACACTGATTGTGTCCAGCCCAGGTTCGGATGTATTCACATGAAAAGTGTCGCCTTCGATCGCATCCGCGGCCCATCAACTGGCCATCATGAAGAAATTCAAGGAGAAAACCAAGTGGGTATCTTGCGTTTAGTTCTGCTTTTAAAACTAAGTTCCAACATCCAGCACCTACCACACGAGCTGCTTCACTCAAAACCGGGGAATATCCTGGTGCGCAACCGTTGCCCTGTACGCGCACCCTTCGTTAATACAACCTCATTTTTTTTTGGTTGGGGGATGGGGGTAGGGGTGGGGTGGGGTGGGGGGGTAGGGGGTACGACTTACATCTACTCAAGCCGGCGTCTCCGTAGTCCGGCTCGTATCCGGCCAGCTCGCGCATCCGCTCCCTCGCCAGGGCTGTTGTGGGTGGTCCTCTTCCCTGCGGCCCTGTATCTGGCGGATTATTAGGTCGCAGCTGTAGCTGAATCTGCTGCGGTTCCCTCCTCTTGCGTCTTGGCCGGGTCTCTCTGAGTTCGGTCGAAATAGGCGATGCCGCACCGCCCCGTGACCCGCCTAGTAGCTTGCTTTTAGTGGCCATCCACCGGCCCTGAAGTTTCCCGGGGCTGGGCTCCTCGCTGTCGTCCTGAATCTCGACTTGGCCGCGGAGACGCCGTATGGCGCGTTCGCGGCGCACCATGGAGTTTGTGACCTTGGGGCAATACCCTTCGGGGAGCATGTTCGCCTTGCAGATGGGGCAGAGGGAGCTGATCTCGTGGAGGAACTCGTCGATGCACTCAGGGTGGAAGATGTGGCCGCAAGGGAGTTCGCGGATGACCGTCGCTCGGTTCTCGTAGGTCTCGAGGCAGATCTCGCAGTTAGGCTGGTAATCGGTAGCTGCGGCCGACTCCGTGAATGGGCTACCAAGGCCCAACCCGGAAACTGTGTCGGATCGCACAACCCGGCTCGCCATAAAGCCATCTCCTGCATCCACGCTGTGTGTTCTCGTCCGGGACCGGGTGCGGCTTATCCTGACCGGTTGAGGAGATGTTGGCGGGCTCATAGTTTCGGGCTCGTAATGGTAGGTGTATAGAGGGAAGCCCTTGATGTGGCTCATTGGCACCGTGAGATGCCGGATGCCCATGGCTTCTAGATTGACCTCCCCGGCGATGACTCGGCGTCGCAAGGCCATGCGCCGCCAGGCCTGAACGCAGTGCATAAGGAATGAGGTGGCGGTGATGACGGTAAGAAGCACAGCAAGAATGATGAGGATGTAGACCCAGGTCTCGAAACCCGACCGCGGTGTGCGGACTTCGAGTTCTGTCCATATCCGGAGGTAATCCGCAGGATCGGCTAAGGAGCGATCGGTAAGGTTGCGGCCAAATGGGACTTCGCTGATGTTCCCCGAGTATAGGCTCAAGTGCTGCATCATGACCTCGCCAACCATGCCCGAGATGGCGTAGACGGGGAAGCTGGTCTGTTTCATCCAAGCAGACCCGCCGTCAATGTGCCAGTCTTCGGCGCTGGCGGACGGAGGCGAGTTGGATCCCCCTCCGGGCTGGTAGAAGAGGAAAGCCCGCACTGGGGTTTTTCGGGCGGCATCCAAATAATCATCTGCACAACGGCCATTCACCCAGGGTGCAATGGCGATCAAGTGGTAATTTGTTGGTGGAAGATCGGCCTGTCTGACAGCGGACAGAGGGACGTAAGGTGCAGTCTCCTGGTTGCAGGAGTCGCCTGCAGGCAGATCTGGGACGAACAGCAAGCCCGACATGGCACCGTTTGTAACCGACGCAAATCTGGTGGAGAGTGTCGTGGTATTCCCCGCGAACTGGGCCGAGTACGACAAGTCACCCTGTTTCCAGGTTAGATGAGATTCGCTACTATATGCTCTTCTCTGGCCATACCGATAACGCGGTGATGTTCCTGATGACGGTGCTCGAGATGGTGCTGCCGCCCTTCCATGATGGGTTGCTAAACAACAGACTGCAATTTCATTAGTCGAGCTGCAATTCGAATGCCGCCCATAATAGGACCAAGAGTGCATAATGATTTTTTAAATGGATGGAGCGTTTGAGAAAACGTCGACATGACAAGATAGATGAGTGCTCGAGGGGATATGCACGTTAGGCGCAGACATGGCGGCGGCAGCGGCGGCGGCGGTGGCTGCAGGTGGCAGCAAACTGGCGTGCAGCCACATCTACTCGTCGATGGGGTTCGCTACCTAACATATGGGCTTCATGAAGAGGAACAAACACGTACACGACATTGCGAATCTCATTCAGGACTGCGAGACGTCAGCGGCGAGATCGAGGATGACAATCTACCCGGGCCTTGGCGAAAAGCTTGGCTCGGCGATGGGAGGCCGGAACCATCGCCAAGCTGCGCGGAGAAGGGGCCGTAAAACTCACACATTGGCATTGTCGGACATTTCGAAGGGGTATTAGCGCTGGTTTTGGAGCATGACGATTGCAGGCATCCGCCTGGCGAGCCGAGGCGGGGAATTTAATCGACAAAATGGATGTTGATCCAAACCAAGCCGAGTGTACATGGAATAAGGAAAGAAGAATGCAACTTGGGAAGTTTTGCCTGACTGAGGCTGAAGAGTCGGTCTCAAAATGCAGGGTGCAGAAGCAAACCTGAAAAACTCCTATGTCGCTGGCGGGCCGCCGGGGGTTTTGAGCGCCAAGAGGCCTTACCGCGAGCTACGAGTCTGGCATGGCCGGATGCTGCTCCGTCGACGAGTGCTTTCCCTGGTCCAGCATTCTGCAGGGTTGAAGTGGACTAAAGCTTAGCGTCGCTCTCTAGTGTATTCCTTAACCCCCCCTCCCCCCTGTCCCGCTTTCCAGGTTATTGGGCTGACTATGGGGCAGTTTCCAGAAGCTGCGTTGAGATGAGACCACCCGAACGGTGCGTAACGGTCCTGTGCGGACGGCCACATGATCGGTTCGAACGCGTTGCCAGCGATGGTGCAGGAATACAGGGGCTCAGTGTTCCCATCACAGTCAACAACAATACTGCGAAGCCCCTTGGTAAACTACACAGTGCCACACGGGTACTCGATATTGACACAATCCAGGAGCTGGACGTTGCCTGCCGGACCTGTGGTGATGGGCCGATTCATTGGCCCTCGATGGCAACGCGCAGGAGCGAAGGTTTACCGAGGTCAGGCAGCCAAACAGATCTTGCCGTTTCACGACCCACAGCCAAGTTCGGAGACCCGCTGGTTCTACTAACTAACACCTCATGTATCAGGCAACGAGGAATATAGGCAGGTACTGTACACAACACAAGTTCCTTGCTCTCTCCACAGGACACTTTTCTCGTAAACTGTTCAATGCACTCGAGAACAGTTAGGGGCAGTTCCGAGCTGGGGACGCATGGATGTAGCGGAACCACCAGCATAGGTTACTTAGCCCAAGCCAATAATCCCTTCTACATGTCATCTGCTCAATAATCGACCTTCGCTGAGGGAACGGGGCCATTCCGCGTTCCATACGAGTATTTACATGGACTCGCAACGTTTCAATAGTCAGCTTTTGGTATTACCCAGATAGGCAGACGGGAAGCCTTGCCGCCTATTGCAACCCACCTGTGGCCCAGCCAAACGATGACGGGTCGAATTTCTCAATCAATCCTTCCATTGACAATTGAAAAAAGAAGAAAAAGAAAGGGAACGCCACGGGAGACTCTGAATACCTGAGGAGTCGAAGGAGAGCAGCAGCACCGAGGAGGACGCTAAGAACAACACCATGGCGCCCCTCGCCAGTGAGCCGCACCAGGTGCTCGCCGTTCTCAATCCCGCCCGGCGTAAGGCTCTGTACACGCTGCTGGTCGAGATCACGGCGTTTATGCGCTCGCAGCTCGAGTTCGACGACCCGACAGGAGGTTGGAGTCGAAGCCAGGGAGCCGCCGCCGCCGCCCCGTTGCTCATCGACCCCTCTGCCGACAACAGCATTGTCAACCCCACCAGCGGCCCGGGAGGGGGAGGAGGAGGAGGAGGAGGAGGAGGAGGAGAAGGAGGGGCCAATGACGCCGCTCCGCCGCCCAGCCCGGCTCTCGTGCGCCTACGTGCCGCCGCCGTCGAGCATTTTGACGGCTGGCGCAGGGACGTCCTGGCCAAACTGAAGGAGCTGCTTGCAACCCCGGACGACGCCACCATTATCGAGGAGCGCCGTAAACGGACCGAGCGGCTCGCGCAGCAGCGGCAGCAACGGGAGCAGCAGCGTGACCGGAGCAGGACTAACCGCTCTTCTTCTACCAGGGCCGCTCAGGGGACGGTGGACCTGCTAGACTCCTGGGATGCCTGGCCGGAAGATGACGAAGGGGACCAGGGCAAAGCAGGGGTGAAGGCAGAGGATCAGCCGGATGAAGAAGAAAACCGCGCCGATGCTGTGGCCAGCCTGCAGGCGCACTGGCACCCCATCCCGACTCGGCTGGTGACAGTCTCAGAGGAAGACCGCAAGGAGGCCCTGAGCTGCATCCTGCTCGTGCTGCTCTCGACGGGTCACTACTCAGCCCACTCGAGGGCCCTGGCCGTATACCTCGCATCGGCCCTCGAGCTCCCGCTAGCAATGCTCAACGCCGAGGAGGTTGAGATCGCCGTGTCGCTAGTCGAGCGCTCGGCCGAGGCCGAGAGGCAACAGCAACAGCAGCAGCGGACCATGTCAGCTGAGGCGGAGGCCGCAAAGCGGAAGCAGCAAAACCAGTCGAGCCGGTATTGGAAGGTCGGCTTGGCCTCGGTGGCGGGTGCAGCTCTCATAGGTGTCACCGGCGGTCTGGCTGCTCCCGTTGTCGCCGGTGCGATCGGTGGCATCATGGGTTCCGTAGGGCTGGGTGGTGTTGCGTCTTTCTTGGGTATCTTTTGGATGAATGGAGCACTTATCGGGACGCTGTTTGGCGCCTTTGGCGCCCGGATGACGGTAAGTTGTGCTTTCGACATCATCGGCACAGGGTGAAGCTAATGTCCTGTTTAGGGAGAGATGGTGGACCGATATGCTAGGGAAGTTGACGATTTCCGCTTCATCCCTCTGAAAGACGAGTGGGGTACTCGTGGCAGTCGCCAGAATGACAGACGCCTCCGGGTTACCATCGGTATCAACGGCTGGCTGGGTACGAAAGACGATGTCACCAAACCATGGCGCGCTCTCGGCGACGACTCGGAGGCGTTTGCTCTGCGGTACGAGATGAATAGCCTCCTGGGGCTGGGCAAGTCTCTGCAAGAACTGGTCTCTTCCTATGCTTGGAACGCAGTCAAAGTGGAGGTTCTCAAGAGGACGGTTCTAGCAACCCTATGGTCAACCCTCTGGCCTGCTTATATGCTCTCCATGGCCTCTACCGTCGACAATCCCTTCAGCCTTGCCAAAAACAGATCAGAAAAGGCAGGCGAGATTCTAGCCGATGCTCTGATCAACAAGGTCCAAGGCGAGCGCCCAGTGACGCTCATCGGCTACTCCCTTGGCGCAAGGGTCATCTACTCCTGCCTCCGCTCGCTCGCCGCGCGGCGTGCTTTTGGCTTGGTCGACTCCGTCGTCTTCATCGGCGCCCCGGTCCCTTCAAATAGACAACACTGGCAAATGATCCGCACCGTGGTGTCGGGCAAGCTCTTCAATGTCTACTCCGAGAATGACTACCTCCTCGCCTTCCTCTATCGTGCAACGTCCATTCAGCTCGGGGTTGCCGGTCTCCAGGAGATCAAGGATATCGAAGGGGTTGAGAACCTCAACCTGACAGAGGAAGTCCAAGGACACATGCGTTACGCCAATCTCATCGCCAAGATTCTCGCCAGATGCGGTGTCCCTGTCGTCAAGGGCGCCGACGGCCCGATCGAAGAAGACGAAGACATCATCAAGCTCAGCGATCTGGACAAGGAGAATGCGGATCTAATTGACCTCGAGAATCTGAACATCACGGCTCCTCCCGAACAACGGCAGTTCGTGCCACCACCATTTCCGGGAACCCAGCCCTCGATGGCCCAACGCAATCCCCAGCGAACGGCGATAACCAGGGCGAAACCGTCTGCTGTCGCAGCCAGCCAAGATCTTTTGGGCCTTGAACCGTCCCACAGTCCCGAGCCTGGTCCCGCTCGTACGGCGGCAAAACCAGCCCTTTCTTCAGTCGGGCCACAGGCTCCTCGCGCAGCAAACCAAAACGTAGACCCGCCAGAGACCACAGTCTCGGAGCACACCAACACGAAATGCATGATGCCCCGGGTACCGGAGCAGTCTCCGCCAGCCTATGCCGCAACCAGCCCTGCGCCGTCGTCGGCTTCCGCCCCTGCAGTGCCCCCATCTCAGATGACGGCGCATCACCCGCCCGTACTTACATCCTCGCATAGCCATAGCGCGGCAGGTACTATCGATGATGACTACGACGTCGATAGTGATGAGGAAGGAGGGATGGGCATCAAGATGGTTGATAACGAAGATGACCTTGAATATTGCGACTCAACTCCTCTCGACGAAGGCTCGAGTTGGAGATGATGAGGGGCACATCAAGACGGATTGACAGGCAGATGGTCAGATAGATACCCATATTCTGAGTCCAAAGGGCGTCCCAGCAAACATCGTATTGAAGAGTAATGCAACCGAACATGCGCAAATGCGCTCTAGTATCACCTCTTGCTGTTCATATGACGCCGATTATTCATCCTCATCCTCATCCTCATCTTCATCCTCTTCTTCGTCCTCTTCTTCCTCTTCTTCCTCCTCCTCCTCTTCCTCCTCCCCTTCACTCCCGTGTTCCTCCTCTTCTCCCTCCGACCCAACGTCGTCCTCGTCCTCGTCCTCGTCCTCATCCCCACTATCATCTCCGTCACCGTCCTTTCCTTCCAGCGCCTCCCTTTCCTCCTCCTTCCGTTTCCTGTCCTCTTCTTTTCTGGCCTCCTCCACGAGCCGCTGCCGCTCCGCCCTCAGCTTCCTCTGCGAGACTACGTAGGCGCCGAGCGGCGTGCGCTCCCACTCGAGGTCTCGGAGGAACGCGTCGACCTGCGCGCGGTCCTTGGGCGCGAACTCAACCCGCGCCCGCTTCTCCTCGATAAACCGGGCGTTGGCCTCGAGCTTCTGCACGAGAAGCACCAGACCCGCAGCCATCTTGCCATTCTTGTTGCCCTTCCCCGGTCGCCGGGCCTCCTTGAGCCAGCGCTTGAGACTGATGATGACAGGGAGGGCGAACTCGGGAAAGGCGATGCTGCGCGACCAAAGGACAAAGAACTCGGCGAGTAACTCAACAACCTGCTCGGCGACGCCGTCCTGGTAGACGCGCGTGCGCAAGTACGACTTGGGCGCCTTGTAGGCGACGGCAAAATCGAGCGGCTTTAGCGTCGACGACTTGGGCGGCCTCTTCATCTCAGCCGAGCTGAGCACCTCGAGCAGGACCGACGCCAGTGGTATGTACGTGTCGGTCGCGCGGGATAGGCGGAGGAGGGAGCGGACCAGCTGGAACCGAAGCGGGAAGTAGAGCGCTGTGGGGATGAGGCGCATCGCGCCGAGCGTGACCTGGACGAGAGGGTAGATGAGCGGCTTCAGCTGGCTCTCCTTGCCGGCTTCGGCCTCCTTGAGAGGGCTGCAGTGCTCTGAGAGGACGCACGACCAGAAATCGAGTGAGTGGACGTATTGCCAGTTGTAGACGGTGCGGTACGAGTCGTTCTTGTTGTTGACGATGCTGTTGCGGAGATGGATGGCTAGCTGGCGGATGGAGGCGAAGGCTGTTGTATAGCCCAGAGTCTGATCGAGACCCCATAGCTCGGCGGCCGAGTTCTTCATGAGATTGATGCCCTGGATAGTATTGGCGTTGGTCAAGCGGCTGCCCTGGACCAAGCCCTGGTAGCTGGCCTTGAGGACGACTTCTCTGACTGCTTTATCACCGATGACAACTAAACGGCGGATCACCAGGAAGGCCGTTATCCTGGTGGTGTCGGTACTTGCAGACTGGGACCAGAACGCCACCACCGTCTTGATCAGCAGCTTCAGTAGTTTCCTGAAGGAAAGCAGGTAGGGTAGTAGTGGCTGAAGTGCCGATAACGTAAGCTTGAGCGTCGGTTCGTCGGACAGTGTGCCCAACAACCGAATGATAGAGGCGGCAAAGCTCTTGATGAGAATTGACAGCGTCTTGAATTTCTTGCCCTCGGTTTGCACATACACCTTGCCAGCGGCGGATTCCTTGACTGGGATATGGTGCTGCAGAACCTCGGGGATCCCCTTGAGCGCAACGACGACAATATCATGGAAAACTTCCGGGCTCGTGATGCTGTAACGTTGCGGGTTCTCCTCGTCGGTCTCATTCAGGTGGGCAGCGCAACGGAAGCCGATAACAACTTGCCGGGCGGCCTTAAGAGAATGCGTCGCATCCATCGAGGCTTTCCACCTGGCAATCATGGCCTGGGTGAGCTCTTTGTTGTCCTTGTCCTCCTCTTCCTTGGCGGACTTCTTGTCCTTCTTCTGCTTCTTTTTGGGTTGTTCGTCCTCCTCTTCGCTGCCGCTGAGCTCGTCAACCTCGGCAAGATCTGCGTTCTCGTCGAAGTCTAGCGCCTCGGGGTCATTCTCTTTCAAAAACTTGTAGAATTCCGGATCTTTTTCGGCGAGTGCTTCCATGGCGTTTTTGGACATGCCCAGGTCCTCTTCGTCGCTAGCATCGTCGGCGTCGGGTTCACTGTCGCTGACCACAGGCTCGTCATAGTCCGAAATCTCGGGCTCACTCCCGCTGCCTTCTGAATCGTCCTCGCGCGCATCCGCCTTCCCACGCTTGCGCTTTCCGAGCTTTGCAGCAGACTTTGTCTTGTCCTTGGACTTGGTATCGAGAATCTCAAAGCCACCCTTGAAAAAGTCGTCGACGCTCATCTCGCTGGCCTTGGCACCGGGCTTCTTGCTAACAGCTTTCTTGTCGCCATTGGGCTCGCCGCCGGGTCCTTTGTAGAATTCGTCATCTTGTGCGCGCTTTGCCTTCTTCTTGTCCTTGAGCTGTTGCCGTTGTTTGATTTTTTGAACTGCCTTTCTCTTTTCTAAAACGCCCTTGAGATGCTTCTTCTCAAACTTTTTTGTCGCCTTGAGGTTCTTCTTCGAAGCCGTCATCTTGGGCGACAAAAATGCGTGGGAAACGCTGAGTCCGTCTGTGGCCGGGTAGTTGGTGGTCTTCTGCTTTGGCAGGGGACTCGACAGAGAGATCCCAACTTTTTTTTTCAGGAAATCTTGACCAGGGTATGCTTATCGTGGGGCGTTATCGAACACAGGCACAACGGGTTCGCTTTGCGCTAGTCCAGAGATGGTCTCGCGTATTCAGGCGCCAGCTGCTGCCCCTCGCCTAGGGACCCACCACTTGCGTTATCGCCCGGATACCCAGCCCTTGAACCGCTGAATATGGGAAGGATGCCGTCATCTTTCGTTCCCCGTCATGAGGTAGTAAATCGGACGCGCAAAACCGTAAGACAACAGGATGATACCGCGACAACCGTATGCACCGACACCGCACAGCTATGTCCCCAATTCCACGCTATCGGCGACCATAAACCTCGACGAGGTCCGCCCGGCAAAAGCACCCCACCTCCCATTCCCCCACCACAGCCCGCTGACAGTGCGTGGACGATGCAGGAGGTCAAACTAGCCGAGACACGCGCCGAACGTGATCTTCAGGATTCGCTAGCCGAGATCTTCAGCATCATTGTTACTATTGATGAGCTGGAGAAGGCCTTCCTCAAAGATGCCATCCCCGAGGCCGACTACACCGAGATCTGCGAGCGGGCGCTGAAGCAGTACAAGTCGCTGGTCGCCGACGAGAGAGTCGCAAAAGCGTTCGTGGGGCTGGAGGAGTTCAAGGCCGAGTGGGATGTAGGTTTCAACATCTTCTCCGATTCAATCTCGCCTAGGGGTTTCTGACAATTTGACCACACAGCTCGAAGTGCCCCGCGCGACAGAGCGGATACGGGTGGGCATGCCCTCTACGGCTGTCACGGCGAGCTCTGGCGCCGCCCCTGCGCCGGCTGCAACGGGTAACACTAGCGGCGCCCTGATTCTGGAGGCGACGCAAAACTTGATTACGTTCTTGGACGCCCTCCGGCTGGGCCTGCTGGCCAAGGATCAACTGCATCCTTTGCTGACGGACGTGATCCAGTCGGTGAACAAGGTGACGGACCGGGACTTTGAGAGCAGGGGCAAGATCGTGCAATGGCTCATCACGCTGAACCAGATGAAGGCTACTGAGGAGTTGAGTGAGGAGCAGGCACGCGAGCTAGAGCTAGACATCAACTCTGCGTATCAAGGATTCAAAAGTATCCTTTCTTAATCTTATGGCTCAGCGGGACCCTGTGTGACGGTCTCATTTTCATTCAATTGAGTGAGGCCCCGTTAATCATACCAAGAACGTCCAAAAGCTCGGGTATACCAACTCCTCCTCAAAAATCCTCCTAACCTGCTCCAGCACGAATCTTTCCACCTTGCCTACATTCTTCAGACTCTGCTTCCCGCTCTCCCTCTGCCCAATTTCGCTTTCCACCCTAATCTCCTGCAACAAGCCCCCAAGCTTTGTGTTGCTACGGCTGCTACTCCCACCAGAACCACCACTTCCCGACCCCGCAGCCGTCCTCCCTTGTTGTTGTTGCTGCTGCTGCTGCGGCGGCGGCGCCCTCCCCATAGTGGACCCGTGACCCTTCCGTTCCCCTCCTCCCTCCTCGTCCTCCTGCTCGTCGTCGTTCCCGACGGCGGCAACGGCGTCCTCGGGGCTCAGGAAGCAAAAGTGCACGCGCTTGCGGATCTTGGCCAGCACACCGACGCCGTCGAATGTCAGACCCGTGATGCTCAGGCGCACGGGGATGCCGACGAAGCTCGGCATCGGGTAGTCAAGCAGGATGTCGGCCGTCAGTAGGAGCTTGACGTCGCCAGCGTAGCGGATCCGAAAGACGGCCTGCATGTCGTCGATGCGCCGCTCGCGGAGGCGGGGCTGGTCATCTTCGTGCTGCTGCTGTTGATTGGTCTTTTCCTTGGTGGTGTTGTTGTTGTTGATTGCGGTGGTGGGACGGGCGTCGGTACCGTCATTACCGCCAGCGGCAGTCATGAGGGTTCCGGCCGCGTCGCGGGTTGGCGGACGGGAAGCGCTAGCCGATGTTGGGGCGAGAGTTGAAACGCTGTGTTTCTCGCGGAGTGATGGAAGGTTGAGGTTGTTGGATGAGGAAGGTGGTACGAGATTGTTGCCGGTTAGACTGAGGTCCGCGACGGAGATGGAACTTTGGGACGGGTTTCGGCTGTGCCCTGGTTGGGGGTATTGACGAGGGCTGGTGTCTGGTCCGCCGAGGTTGGCTAAGCCGTGCAAGTTGGGCACCGAGGAGCTGTGTCCGTGGCCATCAAGCCAATTTGCGGTGCTGAGGTGGTGGGCGCCAGCCACTGCGGCGAGGGGCGTCTGCGTCCCCGAGAGCCCACCTGCCAGGTGCGAGTGAAAATAATGTAGATTGGACGTCCCGCCAGGGATTCCGGGGGTGGGAACGCGCATGAAGGGGCTGCCTGTATCCCCGTTGCGCATACTTCCTGCCCCGGGACCGCCGGGACCGCCAAACATGAGGTGGGGGGGAAGATGGCCGAGATTCCGCGCACCGCCGCCCAGCATCTCGGGTTCGGCTGACCGTCGGCGTCGCTCATCCTGTGCCTGCGCTACACTGTCGGCGACATTGTCCTCGCTGTCCGAGTCGTCCGAGGCCAGGTCAGAATCGACGTGGTCCTCGTAAAAGTCCGGCAGCGGGTCGGTGATGTCCTTGAGTTCGAGTTCTGGGGGTATGGTGCCGAACTGAAAATCGTGAACAGTCACAGACTTGATGAAGCGCGGCAGCGGCACCGATTGGAATTTGGTGTGGATGAAGTCGCGGATTCGTTCTGCCAGCTCCTGGCCATCAGGGCCGCCCGTGACCGTCTCCCAATTGAGATCGATGGACATGGCCGGGGGGGTCGAGTGAGCATTGGCAGCCAATAATACTCAACTAGCCAGTTGTTCCCTGTAAGCTGTGCTGCTCCAACCGTGGGCTCGCAGACAAAGAGCCTGCCCGACTCGTGATGCAACGATTTCGAAGATTGCAACCACACCTAGCGACAGCTTGCTAAGTTGAAGCAAGGAAGTCCCAAGATCTCAAAAATTGAATTTGACGTAGCCACCTTTCCATCGGTCACTTTCAGAAAAAAAAAAAAAGCGGACGGTGCTTTGCTCGTGAAGTGTACGACTGGGAACCTGTTCTAGTCGAACGTTCTACGCAGTATATTGATGAAGCTTGGGCAGGTGTAGGAGTTGCCCAGAGCATACCCTAACCCTCTTCCACAAGGGTGGCCCCTACTCCACATGTCAAACCCGCCTGGCGTTGCCAAGCCAGTCCAATGCTCCCCATCGTCTCCCAGGCAACGACACGCGAGTAAATCAACAGGTCGCAGTTGCCATCCCCACAATCAAGCCCTTCACCGACCGAATTGCACCCAGGTTTGTTGATTTTCGTCATTTTCGTCACCGCCTATCGCTACCTGCAATTGTTATGAGGGATTGAGGAGTGCTCCTTCCCTTCCCTCAATCCAACCCCGTTTTCATTTCCCCCTATAATCGACCAAGACTCGGCGAACTCCCAGCGCTCGACCACGATGGATGCGCAGTCGCCGCCGAAAAGGATGACGCGTGCGCGGGCTGCGGCAAAGACATCCGAACCCGCCACAAAGGGTACCCGCGTCGTCACAACTGCAGCCAAGACCAAGACTGCCCGCAGCACAACCACGACGACCACAACCACGAGAAAGACACTCAAGAGAAAGACTCCCTCTGACGACGAGGAGGACGACCTTGAGATGCAGCCGGCGAAGAAGATGACCGTGGCTGCTGCCGCTGACAACAAACCGACCCGTGGACGCGGCCGTCCAAGAAAGGTTGCAGTCGAGCAGTCCGCGCCGGAACCCACTCCGGAACCTGCGCCTGCGACAACCGTTCGGACCCGTGGCAGGCCCAAAAAGGTTGTGGAAGCCCCTGCAGAGGAGCCGGTGAAGCCTACCAGGACGGCCCGCACCAAGAAGACAACAGCAGAGGAGACCAAGGCTACCGCCGATGAACCTGTCAAAAGGGCTACACGTGGTCGGCCAGCCGCCTCCGCGGGTACAACAGCGACGACAACTACTACCAAGTCTCTAACCAAGCCAGCTGTCAAGAAGACAGTCAAATTTGAGGAGCCCGAAAAGGAGAATATTGCGCCCACCTCCACGGCTACACGGAAGGCGTCAATCAAGACCTCAGCACCAGCCCCCACCACCACCACTATTACTACTACTACCACCAATACCGGCCTGCGGGCAAAACCCGTCCGCACCCGAGTCGCCCGCAGTGCCAAGACAGCGACAGGTACCAGCTCGGGCGAGAGTGCTGAGAAGCCGATGCCGCTGAGTCCTAAGAAGGTCAATCAGCTCACGATGAACTGCATCGAGTCCGACGACGAGCTCGGTATGGACGAGAAAGTCCCGGTCAGGCGGTTCAAGAAGCTCCCAATCAAGCCGACTACCGGCGGCACCAAGCCGGCGACAGTGCACACGCCAGCTCCTGGAGAAAACGACGAGAATGCGATCCCTGTCAAGCAGCCTCCAACCGAAATCAACCATATGTTGGCCACTCCAGCCAAGCGCTTGCCGCCAACTCCCTGGAAAGGCAGCATCCAATCGCCAGCGAAGCGCGTTGAGGGTCTCGTCGTGGCCTCGGCACAGCAAACCGAAGGAAAGACGCCGCAAATCCCAAGCAAGGTGGGACTTCTGCAGTCGCCCGCTAAAAGGCAACCGCTCAACTTGAACCCGCACGGGGCCGACAGCAATGGTGGGTCGAGTGTCTCACCAGTCAAGCTGTCTTTCCTGTCCTCTCCGGCAAAGCGACCACCCGTCTCTCCTGTCAAGCCCTTGCCCAGGACGATTGAGGAAGAGGAACCAATGAACCAAACTCCGGCGCCAAAACCCACTCTTCTCGCCAGCCCCTTGCCTCGTGAGGTTTCTCACGACCTCCAGAAGCAGACTAGCGAAATGAATGCGAAGCTCATGGACAATGAAGCTTTTTCCAAGTCGCCTACGAGACTCGACTTTCCGGGTCGCCTTTCGGCCGTCTTGCCGCGTCATGCGGACCCCGCACTAACACCTCCTGCGCTTACGGGTGCGGTAGATACCACGCAAGACCAAGTGGAACAAGGTCAGATCGACGAGGTTGTTGAGGAAAACAACGAGATTGGAGAAGAAGGGGAGCCTATGGCCCTCGACCAGCCGTCCGTTGAACCCCCGAGTATGGGGTCCGCCAGCACCACTCCTCCAGCCTCTCCTAAGAACACGAACCCCATGTTTGGGCTGCGCGAGAAGGACCTCCATCCATACGATCAATCTGCTGATTCGGAGTCTGAAGACGACTCGCCCGTGAGACAAAGCAGGTTTACTTCTGCTTTCAGTGCTCTGCCCGCCACACCTTGTCCCGCCTCAACGAAAACACCGAAGCTGATGCAGTCAGTGGGCCACAGCACAGCTAAGAAGACTCCGAAGGGTGACAATTTGGGCTTTACGCCTCTCGCCCAGCAGCTCAGCGGGTGGACTGCTGGCCCGACCCCTCTCAGGCATGGCTCGCCTGCCGATTCTGCCTCCGATTCCCCGGCAATTGTTCCCACGCCTAGAGCGGTCTTGAGCCCAGTTGAGCCAGCCCGGAATACCTTTTTCGAAGATGAGATGCACGTCCGGCCTGAGACAATGAACGCCGAGGAAGATGCAGTCACCGAAGTAGGGGAAGACGACCAGGTGGTTCTGGAAGACCTCTCATTTACCGAGGAAGATATGGAGCTTGCGGCGGAGGCAAATGAGATGTCGCTCATGGAGAAAGAACAGAGGAGCCACGACAACCAGGATCACGATGACTCAATCTCGGAAGCCAGCCAGGAGTACGGTGACGAAAACGCGATCCCCATCGATCCTACACTCGCCTCGGGTAATGGCTTTTCTGCTCCAGCAGTTCCGCCTGTTACCCCTCGGCGCACGATCCGCCGCGAGGCGCACACTGTATCCAAGGTGCCCCTTAAGCCCGCCGATGAATCTACGCCTCGGCCGAGGCTGGAGAGCCGTAGCCACAGCGCTTCGCAGCTCCCGGTCTCGCGGCCCTCCGAGCGCTTGACAAGGAATGCCACCGTCCCATCGTACTCGCCTACCAAGGGGGGCGAAGTTGACCTGTTTGGCAAACGGTCAGAGGAATCGGCCGGGTCTGTTCCCCCGGTGACGCCGCAGAAGGCGGACATCTGGTCGACAATGGGGACACCGGCCCGAACGCCCCGGCGAGATCTCAACCCTGCTCTTCTCCAAGGTGCCGTGGTTTTTGTGGACGTGCACACCAGCGAGGGTGCCGATGCCAGCAGTATCTTTGTTGAGCTGCTCACCCAGATGGGCGCGCGCTGCGTCAAAACATGGTCATGGAACCCTAATCATTCGACGGAGTCGGGGGCAGACTCGCGGGTCGGAATCACCCACGTCGTTTATAAAGACGGCGGTAAGCGCACTCTGGAGAAGGTGCGGGAGAGCGGCGGGTTAGTGCAGTGCGTAGGTGTCAGCTGGGTCTTGGAGTGAGTAATCTTCGACATGCGTTAAATTCGCAGAAATGCTAACTTTCCCAGTTGTGAGCGTGAGAATCAGTGGCTCGACGAGGCCCCGTACTACATCGACACTTCGCTTGTCCCGCGTGGCGGGGCTCGCCGGCGCAAGAGCATGGAACCTCGCTCCATCGCCAACCTTAACGGCGTGCTCGTGCCGCAGCCCGTGCGCAACTCGCACGGCTCGCAAACCGCACCAAATACGCCCGCAAACAACCGTCGCACCAGCACCCTGTGGGTCCGATCCCCGGAGAAGATCCCCGACGAAGATGAAGACCAGGACGGATCGGACGACGACGACGACGACGACTATGAGAACTACGATAACGGGTCTGGCAAAGACGCCCAATGGGCTCCGCTCACACCGGTTCCCAAGACCCCGGCGCCGGAGGACATTGCCCGCTTCGTAGCCAATATCAGCCCGGGTTCGACCACACCGTCGAGCGTGGGCAGCGCCGACAGCGAGGACCCTCGCGGCGACGACCACGACCGTCAAGAGATGCTGCTGCGCACCTGCCCGCCAAAGCGCACCGCTTTTGTCGAGCTGGGTGACAGCATCCTGAGCAAAGAGAAGGACGAGCGCGTACTCATGCGGCTGATGGTGGCGCGCCGCAAGAGCCTGCAGTTTGCGCCTAAAGTGGGAAGCCCGCTATCCAAGTCTTGGAAGGCGTGGAATTAGATTGGAAGTAACAAAACTGTATATAATTGCTGGCGGTATTGTCTTGTAATTTTTTGATGGGTGGAATTGCTTGCATTGAGGAGTCGGTTGGGAGAGGGAAAACATTGAACTGAGCCGAACCAGTCGGGCGGTGTCACTCATTTAGATTCCAGCTGCTAGACCACTCTTTGCCTTAGGTGCGGCATTGGATGAGTGGGCGTTGGATGGGCGTTCTGATTATTGTTGCGCTTGTTCCTGGAGATTATCAGACACATGCATCAATCGTATTCACATATTGTCTGCCGTGTCGATGTGATTGTGATGCTGACAAACGCCTTGGACCTGCATCGTAGAACATGCATTTACACAGTCAGTTCTTGGTTTCTCCTTTCTACGGTGGTCATTGCAAGCTCGGTAGCTCTCAACAAAGATGATGAGTTGCTGGACACCAGAGTCCTGTAGAGTGATTTGATAGACTCTTAGCGGTGTCCAGGCGACTTAGCTCAACAAAGCTTTCCGTGTCACAAAAAGCAGAGGGTGCAAGACAATCAAGAAACTTCAGTCCCCTTGTTTCTGTCCAAACAGAGGTTACCTCCTCGTTTCCAACCTATCAATGACCTTGTGACCTACAGTGTACCCGTAAACCCAAGAAACGCCTCGCTATGTACTACCAACTTGAAAAGGGTTATCCAACACAGTCTGCCCACTCCGTTCCCCGCTGCTACACAAAGAGAATCCCACTCATCCACTGCTGTACAGCTTACAAGCAGATAGATTTGATTCTCTCACACACCCGCAAACGTCGTGCCCACGATATCCGCCCCACAAACGGCGGCCCTTTCCCGCTCGCTGAGCGCCCGACTCCACAGCCTCAGCTCCTCGACCGACACGTTCTTCTCCCTCATCAACAACCTCAGATCAAACTGCTCACCACCACCATCGCCACCGCCACCACCGCCAATGACATTCCCGGGTCCTTTTCCCCCACCACCCTCACCCACCCCTCCTCCTCCTCCGCTGCCTTCGTTCACCTTGTCCTTCGAGAGCATGATGAAGCGCAGGCCAACCTCGGTGACGGTAACTATGATACTGACGACGATGAGGAAGATGATGATCCAGGTTATGTTGCTCATCTTGGAGTCGGCGACCGAGTCGGCGAGAATGTCGGCAAGGTCGAGGAAGACGCGACAGCGCTCGTTGAGGACACGGATGCGCGGATCGATCTCGAGGTAGTCGCGTACGGCGACGTAAAGCGGGTGCAGGGTCGGCTCCGAGTCCCAGAAGAAGTTGGGGACGTCGAGGATGTTGGAGGCTTTTTGTTATTAGTATGTGAAAGACACAGAAGAGAAAAAGGGGGAAGATAATGAAAGGAAAGGAAAACAAAAGGTAGTGGCGGGAAAAAGAAGAGAGGGGTTACTTACAGAGGTTAATGTCAACGCGGCTTTTGAACAGGCGGCCGAGGATCTTGACAATGTCGGTCCGCGTCATGTTCAGCTCGCCGGTGAGGGCCAAGCGTTTGGGTACGTGCTGCGCGTCGAGCATAGTCTCCGACATGCGCTCCTCGAAAAAGCAGAGCTTGGTGCTCTGCGCGATGGCGTGGCTGATGGTTAGCTTGACCATGTGGTCGGACCGCGGAAGAAGCGTGATCATGTCGTTGAAGACGCGGGGCCGCTTGACGTCGGCGCTGTACTCGAAGTGGAACTCCTCCGTCTCAAAGTCCATCTCGTCGAGAGGCCCGGTGACCAGCGAGATACCCGACTCGTTCTCGGCAAAGGTCAGGTCGGCGAGGATGTCCTTCTCCTGGCGTTCGGTGAAGTTCCAGAAAACAACCACACCGTATGAAAAGACAAACATCTCGCCAAAATTCTTGGCGTCAGGAACCAGCCGGTTTATGGGGCTGACCGTCACATGCCTGGGACTCTGATCGCCGTCGGTTGCTTTTGGCGAACGCGCGAGACTGTCCGGGGCGTTCGAAACTTGCTGCAGGAGAGGCTCGGAGATGGGACTGTCGCCAAGCCCCTGAGTACCGTAAGAGTACTCGTCCCAAAGACCCTCGTGCTCGTCCCTGCGCTCGCTTCGCTCAATCTCGAGGTCAAGGACCGTCTTCCCCGTCCCTGGCGTCTTCAGGACAGGTCGGCTCCTCAACCGGTAACCCTCGATACCCGGCAAAAGCGGGAGGTGGTAGACGGCATAGAGACAGTCGTCGTACAGCTTTGTCTTGGCCTGGTGCTTCGTCTTGAGGAACTCGGCCGTCGCCTTCATCTTACACGACTGGGCGGTGCAGTAGGCCGTCAGGCGAGCCACTTTCTCTCGACGCTCAACCTTAGGCAGACGCTCCGCATAGCTCTTCCCGCGGATGCCACCCCGTTTTCTCAGCACATCCAGTTCCTCGTCCTTGAGCGGCCGGTTCTCGTCATCGTCCCGTAGCATCGACACCCGCCGCGCCAATTCCTCATCGCCGTCCTCGACATCTTCTTCATCCTTATCTTCGGGCGCTTCCGGGATTAGGACGAGCTTTTCGCTCACTTTCGTCGTCCTCGAGGGAACAATTTGTTGGCCGGTGCGGGCGGAGGCGAGGGTCGGCAGGCCCTTCCCCTGGCTGCTACGACGCATGGCCACGGCATTACGTGCTGGCCGCTGCCCCGGAGGCTCCCTAGGCTGGCCAGAAGGGATGTCAGACGAGTGTTGCAGAACGTTGTCGACAGATATGAGGCGAGTGCTCGGCCGCGCGGTGGTTGTCGTGCCTCGTGGGGGATTGCCGCGAGCCAGTGGGCGCTCCCGGGAATCGGTCACCTAGGCAGCGTTAGTGATGTCGTCCCATGACTGTTGGTACTCTATTATTGGTATTGACGCACCAATACTGAGGGGCCTCTTTTTGAGGAAGCCATGCTAATCGGGTGCTGCTACCGAACCAATGGCGACGTAGGCAAGTGTTGGGGGCTTGCGATCGATCGTTTGGATGCCACGGTGGGTTCGACTCGAATTTCTGCCCGTCACGCCCACTGTCGGTTACGCTCAATGATCCTAGGGGTCGTCGGCGACGTGGTCTGCCGAATTGCTCGCGCCGCGGTAAGTAACTGATGCAGTGTGGCTGGTCTGTTGGTTCAATTGACATTGCGCAAACCCTGGGCGCCATTTCCCCAGATTCTGGAAAGGTAAAGTGGAAGCGACGTCATTCCACAGCGCCCCACCTGCTTAGCCTGGCCAGCCGTTGAATGTGGCGCGGCCGTTGCCATTGTGCATCAAAAAGAAGCTATTTACACTAATTTACCTCCCCTTGTACTGGACAAGAGTAGTAAACTTGCGGTTTACCGGGAAGATTATGTAGCATTGGAAATCAAATGATTTAGTGTCGAAGCTTCATCTGAAAGCGCAGAAAACCAGGTTACATGTACTCTCAGCATCCCATCAAAGAACAGCCCTCTAACCCACCCCAAATGCATGACTCCGTACCAATCCTCGCCGTTCTTGTTATAGCTTTGATGAAAAACCAACTGGGCCAGGGCAGACAAATGCCCTTCCCTAGGGTAGCCATTTTCAGAGCGGCAACGGCTTCTTTTAAGACCAATCGCAACTCCTAACGCCATCCAGCGCCGCACGCCTGATCCCGCCAGCCGACTTGGCATACACTGGAGCTGGAGCGGGTGCGGGTCGCAATCGAGCCCTTACTATCCCAATCCATAGCCACTCTCCCAATATTCCCTTCTTCGGACCTTTGTATCACCCATAATGCATCGGCTCATTTGGTTTCGGCGTTCCTTGCCCCCATCCCTGCGGTGGCCCACCCGGCGGCGGCTGCATATGTAGTCCTTGGCCCCCTTGCCCACGGAGCGCTTGAACATCGGGACGGTGTGTGAGAGGCTGCTCGAAGCGGCAAATTCGGCACGAGACGTCTTCGTAGCCCTTTATCGATAGAGGAATCACAGGCTGGTGCGATGAGATGAGTTAGCGTCGAAGCAGCCAGCAGCGGAGAATGAAGGGTTGCCATCTCAAAAAGGAGGGACTTACAACGAAGCAAAAAGTGAACCAAGGGTGCGACTTAGTTACCGACCCCGAATAATTTCCGCAATTATTGCATCGGCAGACCAGCCCTTCATAGCCTTCTACTTCCTTGCGGAAGGTGTGCTCGCCACAAGTGAAAACGATGCACATCGTTACAGCGGCTCGCGTTGATCGGTATCTCGTTCAAAACACGGTCGGATGATACGCTGCTTGAGAATGGAGAGTGTATTGGATGCTGGGGTGTCTCCGTGTCGTATTATGTTGGTAGTGTGGTTTGTAAGAAATGAATAGCGGGTTGGCGGGAAGTATTGGAGTTAAAGGGAACCGGACCAAAGCACGCCCAGCTCCGGCATACGTAACCTCCCTCTCCGGCGCGGCAGCTCGTGGGCTTGGAGGCCTTGGCATGGCGGGTGCACGCCGCTGAGCTTCAGCAGAAAAGTGGGACGACAATCGGGATCAGCGTACCGAATCAGATGAATAAAAGTCCACATCCAGTCATACCATCAAACGAACTTGCGTATCAAGATGCGGCGACCTTAATGCAAATACCTAAAATGTGACCTACACTGCCTACAACTCCGTACCTACTACCTCTGTGGTTGGACGACCATGATGTTGTGGGTTCAGAGCAGCTCGAGCGCTTCTTGGAATCAATACACGTGAGAGGTAGGCTGCACTAGAAAATAAGTTCTCATCCGTGCTTCTTGTATGAATTATGGTGGTTTTATTTTCTTTTTTCTTTTTGTTATGCAGAGCCATCGCATGTCACACGGATTTCCCATAAGGCAGATAGTGGGCAACTCATCTGTAGTCCCCCGCGGTTGAGGCCGACGCGGGAAGCAACCGAATTGACGGCAGCCCTGTGGGGCCGGCCCAACACTGGGGCCTATGAACATCTAGATTCTTAGGCCCCACCGCGAATTCTCCCTAGCTTCCAGTCGCGGCTGTCGAAACAACACAACCAAGTAAGACCAACCTCTAAAAAGCCCTCGCCTCGGCAGACTCCCATATCGAACCATGCTTTACGACCTCAACATTGCCTGGTCGCCAGGCACACCCGCCGCAGATCTCGAGCGAACCCTCAAATTTGCCAAGAGTTTAGGATACGATGTCGTCGCCCTCAACCACATCATCTCAGGGCCCATCCCGACTCAGCCGACACCCATCACCAACCCTATTCCCCAACTCACCACTCCGCATCCTTCCTACCCGGGGGGCAGCGCCTCACTACCATCATTATCATCTGCATCGTCATCATCATCGTCAACAAACCGGCCACCACCATCGAAACCCTCCTCGTCATCGAACCCCTCATCCACGTCCTCCCCGCTTCCCACCGTCCTCCGCCGGGCGACCCTGACCATTGCCGACCCGTCGACGACCAACTACCGTCTAGGCGACTATGCGCGGGCCTACGACGTGCTGGCACTGCGCCCGACGTCGGACCGGTCCTTCGCCTGGGCCTGTACGGGCACCACCACTGCCTCGGGCGACCCGCCCGCCCTCGTTTCGCTCGACCTGTCGTCCCATCTCGGCTGGCATCTGCACCACCGCACCGCAATGGCCGCTGTCCAGCGTGGCGTCCGCTTCGAGGTCTGCTACGCCCAGGCGTTTGGCGATGCCAACGCCTCGGATCGCGCGAGAAGCCGGGCCAACTTCATCGGCAACCTACAGGCGCTCGTGCGAGCCACGAAGGGCCGCGGCGTCGTCGTCAGCAGCGAGGCCCGCAGCGCCCTCGGCCTGCGTGCCCCCGCCGATGTGGTCAACCTTCTCGCCGTCTGGGGTCTCGGGCCCGAGAAAGGGTTTGCCGCGCTCGGCGAGGCCGCCCGCGCCGTGGTAGTTAACGAAGGCATCAAGCGGCGCGGGTTCAGGGGAGTGGTAGATATCATGAGGCCCGCTGAGGGCGGTGAGAGAAAGGAAGTGGAGGCGGACGGCGTTGACGGTGGAGGGAGTGGTAAGGGTGGGAAGAAGAAACAGCAGCAGGGTCAACAAGGGCAAAAGAGAAAGAACGAGGGCGGTGGTGCCGGAGGAGGAAGCGGTGGTGGTGGCGCCGGCCAACAGGGGGAATTGAGCAAGAGGCAGGCCAAAAAAATGAGAAAAGAGGCGGCTGCACAGGCCAAGGCGTAACCTGCCCTCGAAATCTCTGCTTCCTTTTTTTTTTCTTTTCCTTTCCCTGTTGTGTATCATACCGACTGGTTGGTTGGCTGCATTGCGATACCCCTATAAAGTGCCTGGTGGGCGAGATAGACCGGAAATATTGAGACTTGCTCGTATTCTTCTTTATGCATTCAAACATGGTGTAAACGTGCCGACTCTACCAGGCTAGGGTAAGGCCACTCAACACTATATACATACCAACGGACAAGTCAAACTAGCTGCCCCCCCTCCCAAAAAAAAAACCAAATATTTACAGTGGCAACGACGCCACCAGTAACACTACATGGATTTAGCCATAGAAATGGAAACAATAGAAAACGTTGTTAAAAAAAAGGGTATAGTCTGCAAGGTTCATATTTTGTTTCTTTTCTCTACTCTTCCCCCCCACATGTAGGCATCACGCCGCCGCGACCGGAGCCGGGGTCTGCCTGGCCAAGTTGCCGAGGTTGAGCTGGCTTGTCAGCGTCAAGCCCGAAAGGTCGATGGTGGGACCGGCACCCGCGTTGGCGCCGTTTGCGACACCCGGTGTTGTCGGGGTTGAGGGGGGGTTGGCGGCGGATTGGATGGGTATAAAGCCGGGGATGCCGCCGAACGCGCCAGCAAAATCCATAGAAGGGCTGGCGATCGGTAGAACGAGCGTGTTGGTGAGCGAGCTGGCGGATCCGGGAAGAGCAGCGAGCGACGTGGGCGGGGCGCTGGCCGAAGCGCTGGCCGAGCTGTCGGATACGGGGGCGCCTACGATAGGGACGGAGGTGGGGTTCGAGCTGCTTTGGCGCGTTTCCGAAGAGGGGAGAGGTGCCAGTGAGGCCGAAGTTGAAGCGTCGGAGGAGACGGCGGTGGGGTCCGAGGTGCTTTGGGGCGTTTCCGAAGAGGGGAGAGGTGCCAGTGAGGCCGAAGTTGAAGCGTCGGAGGAGACGGCGGTGGGGTCCGAGCTGCTTTGGGGAGTTTCCGAAGAGGGGAGAGGTGCCAGTGAGACCGAAGTTGAAGCGTCGGAGGAGACGGCGGGAGGGGGAACAACCTCTGGTTGACCGGACCCTCCTTCGCTCGGCAGCGGCGCGAGAGACGAGCTCACGCTCGTCTCGGCAGCACCAGAAGACGCGGCTGGCTGATTCCCGACTTGACTGGTTATCCGGGCGTTTTCTGGGACGGACACCACCGTGACACCGACTCCGCCGCTGGGGACCACTACAGGTGGAACTCCTCCTGCGCCTGATCCTTCACTGGGAGCCGCCGATATTGGTTCAGTACCGGGATTTCCTTCGATCGCTCCGTTGGCCTGGCCTGGGCAGACCGTGACAGTGGATGCTGCGGCCGTGACGGTCACGGTCGCTGCTCCCGTTCCGTTCAGCGCAAGGCCTGCGTCGCCGCCTCCTCCCACAGTGATGGTTTCCCTCACTGTTTCGGTAACAGTCGCGGTGGCCCCGAGGCGGCTAAATATATTCATGAAGCCATTGGCCAAATTCACACTGCTCACGGGCTCCTGGCGCCGGTTGTATGCAGCGGCCTGTTGCATTGTTAGTGCTTTATCAAAACCATCTTTTCAAGGAATTGCCTGACATCACTGAGCGATACGGAGCTCAGAAGAACCGCTAAGGATGGGACATGGGGCCTCATTCTGACCTCCGCCTCCCAAACCCTTTCGTCGCGCCGTTTTTGGATCTCAAAAGTACTCAACCAGGAGTGAACAATTCGGAAACAAACGAGCGCGTCCGACCAGCCGTCAACAAGCCGGTGGTTCGAGTGAGATAACTGACTTGACGAACAAGCCAAATCTAGCAGTCACCAATGGAACGGCGACAAAAAACAAAAAGAAGGTCGAATCTAGAACCGAGAACGACGAAGATCTGGTGGATCGAAGCCGGTACTCGAGTGGCGACGGCCGTGCAAAAGTGGAGAGACCAGCACTGCTGGATATAAAAAGGGAACCTGGGGTATCGATTTGTCGATGACCACCAAAGGTGAGAAGAGAAGGGCGCTCGTGGCGAAAAAAAAAAGAGCGTGGGTGAGGCAAAGTTGCACACAAAAACGACGGCGAGGTGACAACAATTGAAAGAAGTTGCGTAATGGGGAGGAGGAAGGGAGCCCCGGGGAGAAACAGCAGCGAGGGGGGCTAGCTTGGCGAAAGAGTTTCGAACGGGCCCCATCCTCGTCATCTTCACCATCATCAATACCTGACAAGGGTTTGAGTATACCACGGACAACCCCCGCGATGTTCTAGACGCCCGCGCGCCTGCTCAAGGCGACCATGTCTGGGAGGTAGTCTCATGCGGGTCTCGTCCAGCGGGTTGTGGACTGATGAGGCTCAATGCTCGGGGCCTGGGATCCTTGTTCGCAACTTGGGGCGGGCTATTCCGTGTGTGGGTTGAGGCAGAGCTGTCCCACGCCGCAAAGGGGCATGAGACGGACCCCAGACGGCTCGTGTCAGAGGACGGTCCAAGCGAAACAGGCCCTTGCGCGAGTGGCGCAAGGGGCCAGCCCGCTTGAACAAAAACCTCATCGACCCCCTGAACGATTTCCTTCGATTGAAAAAGGGAGAAAAAAAAATCAGTACCAAGGACGGATCAGCTCTCGCTTGTCAATGAAAGGACGCTCTGACGATGGTTCTGCGTATTTGGCCATGGATTGCACACATCTAGGTGGATGCGGCACTGCGACAGAACACATCGCCATCGGGAACTTTTGGCTTCAGAATGAAACAACAGATAAACTTAGTCCAGGGCTACTGCGTAAACAAATGAGTCAAATGTGTCAGCCAAGATGCACCTTTTCCCTCGGCACCGATCGAAGCTTTGATGATGCAGCAAAGTGTTGAAAGTGAGTGAACTGAATGAAATGATGGCTGGCGGTCGAGCCAATCGGAAGTTTTCAGCAGCTTCAATTGAACCCCTGCCCAGAAGCTTGGCAGGCGCGATGGTGGAGCCGACAGCGGCCTGCAGAAAGCCATGGCCTAAAGCCTTCAGCAGCACGGTATGTACATACTGTACCTACCTGTGTCATAGTAAGGTCTGGAGTTCTTTGTGCATGAAATTCCAACTTCTCCAACATCAAAGAATGTAGGAGCTTATGACTCCTCTCGTCAGTTGACCATGTTTCATTGGACTGAGCCTCGAAATGACTGGAAACCACCATTAGCCTCGCAACGACCATCGTGGGGTGTTGTCAAGCGACAAACAAACGTCAATTCTGCTTGGCACGGCACGCGACTCGCTACACTCTCAACACATGTTTTTACGAACCTAAAATTTTACTCTAAGAAAACATCCACTCCCAAATTTTGCGCCTCTGTTAACCAACCCACCCGTGCTTTGGTTATCTTCTCGAGCATACGCTGCAGCACTCCAGTCAACATCATCAGTTTCCACTTCGTAGGGTGTCAGTGCCCATTCTGTCCGTTTGTCTAACCCGTCAGTCCAATGGGCTGGTCAAGTCCATCCTGACTCTCGCTGTACTCGGTCGGCCCGCTCTCCGAGTACGTCTCTGACCCTTCGGGGATTGGAACCATGGCCGACTTGGTCCTGCGGGGGAGATAGATATGGTCAGTTCCAGTGCCCTCTTTATAAGGAAACAGACGCACAGCCAGAAACATACCAGATATGGATGGCCGACTTCCAATCGAGGCCTTCGATGCACCCTCCCTTGACGGAGACGACGTTCTTACCCTGCCGTTCTAAAATCAGAAAAGGTCGTTGCCAACAGGAGGCACTTTTCCGCGCCAATGACTCACGGGAATTGTGTGAAGCAGCCGCGTTCCGCATCGCTTACAGAAGTAACTGTGCGGCAAGATTCGAGTTCCGGTCAGAGACCACGAATTTTATTATAGCTTGTCCCTTTTCAGCGAACGACTTGAACGTACCAGAACAGAGTGTCTCCGAGAGCAGTTGGCCGCCTACGGATGGGTGGCTTAGTTTCAACGCCTATTCAATTCAGGGGAAGGGGGCCGTGAGCGGACAACCCACTTGTAGCAGCTCAACAACTCGGTATCCGGCAGCGGAAACCGAGGGAAGATGGCCGACGTGCCAAAGGCTGAGCTCGTTTGCCGCTGACATTCCGAGCAATGACAAATATATAGAGCCAGCGGCTTGGGGAGAGGCGTCTTGAAGCTCACGGCTCCGCACTGGCAGCTAGCTTCCATGACTTTTGTTTTTTTTTTCTGTCTCCTGAATGTTCCTGCTCAACGAGAGACTTGTTGCATATATGTGTCTCTGCAGAGCGAAGACGGAGGTAAATCTTAGTCAGCCTGGAGATTGAGCCAGTTGGTTCTGAAGATTAATGGCACTCAGACTGTCTGTCAGGAAAACTGATATCGGGTCGCGACGGCTTCCAGCGGCAACCAGTTCCTGCACTTAATTCTCCCGGTCCTGTGCCGTGCCGAAGACGGAGCTCAAGCGAACGAAGAGAGATTTTGGGGTGGAAGGGGGGAGCGGCCAATGAATTGGTCCGGATGAGAATGATTAAAGAAAGGATGGCAAAAAAGCCTGAGGCTGCTGATCGTTCTGGCAGTAATGGCCTTAAATATACGCAGCCATATCAGCTCTATGACTGTGCAATGTAAGTAGCGTGAGTCACTTCGGCCTAAGGTGACAGGGCATCCATTCATTCAGAGCGCTTCAAGAGACGCGTGGTCACATGATCGCCCGTCAATCAATTTCAAACCTCCTGAGCAATATCAGAAACCTGGGGCTCGCTTAACGTCCTGGGAACGTGCGGGAAGCTAAACCACAACAAACAACGTTTGCCCTTCAAGTGAGATGGAGGGTGGTCCTTTTCCGTTCACGAGGGGTGGAGCCTGAAGCCGGGCGGGGCCGACCCGATGTTGCACCGATGCCCCGCTTAGCCCCGGCCGGGGCTCCGATTTTATCACCGAGAGACCGGAGACAACTGACCAAGGTCAAACACGCGACCGGGAACGCTAAAGCTTGCGGTTTATGTCCAAGCCATGCAACATTTTTACAGTTTTAACTTTGCTAGTAACATGGAGGGGTTTCCTCGTTCTTTAAGAGCCCAGACTCAGGTTTGCCCTACAAGTCGGCGCGCCCGCTTGCAATGCAGCTAATCGAGATCAACGTTGAATAATTACGGTTCCCGATTCACACATTGTTGTACATACATCGTCGCCCTCTATGACCTGGGTATAAATCGGGCACAATTTCCCACTAAAATACACACAATACAAGTAAAACTGAAAAATGCAATAGCGGGGTTCACGCCGCGGCGCAGTAACCCTGACCCCTCGGACTCGGCTCGGTCTCGTCGAGGCATAACAGTTCCAACTTCCTCGCCAGACTCACCAGTTGGCTGTCGACACCCCGCCAAAAAAGGTCCGCCGCCCAAATGACGAGCGGCCCCAAAAGCCAGAGTCCCAGGAGCCAACCGATTGTGAGCTGCGTGATGGACTCAACCCCGACAAGCCCCTTAACTCCTGTTGCAGGCAAGGCCGGCTGGTAATCATGTGCCCCGGGCTCTCCGATCTCTGGAATCGGAGGGTGCCCGAGCAGCCAGTCTTTGAATAGCTCCTCGACCGGCCCGTGGCAGATGTACACAGCGTAGCTGATGCGGCCGCAGTACTGTGCCAGAGGGCCCTCGAAGAACCTGCGCAGCGGAGCCAGATCTCCAACAGCCCAGACGGTAGCCACGGCCGAGAGGGCAAACCAGAACTTCTGCGGCGCCAGCGCATCCATGGTGGCGTACGGGGACGGCGTGAGCACGACGAAATAGCGGATCCCCGGCGTCCGGTCGGCGAACCGGTTCGGCCACCCTCCGATGAACAAGCCCAACACGATAAGGCCGATCTGGAAGGCCTTGAGGGCCCAGCCGCTTGTGCTTGTCGTTGCCGAGTTTTCCCGCGGCCGGTGCGCTTCCTCGTTCCCCTCCCACTCCTTCGCCTTGGCAGTAGCTCGTAGGATGTGCACCTCAGCCAGAAACAAGCCCGCGAGAAACTCGAACCCGGCCCACTTGCCGCAGGCGAGGCAGTACGCCACAAGGGCCAGCTCGGCTGCCAGCCGCACGCGCAGCCGCACGCGCGACAGCATCAGGACCGCTATAAACAGCAGCATTGAGTGGGCAAACTCGATTGGAATTGTCCACAGGTGGACATCGTAGGCCGGACGGAGGTCGCGGTCCCAGGCCCAAGGCCAGGTAATCTGGTGGAAAAGGGCGCTCTTCCAGCGCCAGAGCTCGTCGATGAGATGGTCCCGCCCCCCGGGGAGACACCCCAACTGGCGCAAACACATGATGAAAAAGGTCGAGGCGACGCAGGGGGCAAAAAGCCGAAAGGGGCGCCGGAAGGCCGATGACGCCAACGCCGCGTAGCACTTTGCCGTGTCGCGCGCGTGCAGCGCCTGCACGGGCTTGTACGACAGCGCGAAGCCCGAGATGACGAAAAAGATGTCTGCGTGACAGAATGGTCAGACTTTTGTTGGCCAGTTTTCCAATATTTCTCCTTCCCTTCGTTGGAAGGCAGGGCTGGGGGATTGGCTTCACGTACGAACCATCGGCCGCCCCGAAAAGATATTCCTCATAAACGGCAACTGGATTATGGAGTCGGAAAGGTCCTTGCTGTACGGGGGCGGGTCATCCAGCGGGGGGTCGGGGCCCGGGGCGGCAGGTAGAGGGCCATACGGCCTCGTCAGTGGGCGGAAGTTGTTCTCGGTATAGTGGCAGATAAAGACGATGATGGCTGCGATGCCGCGCAGGCCATCGAGGTACGAAGTCGGGTGCAGCCGCCATGTCGGGCGGTGATCGGGGAACAGCTCGTTCGCGACGAAACTCGGCAGCACGGGGCGAAGAAAGCGCATCCAGGATTGGTTCGGCAGGTCGTTAAGGAAGCTCTGGATGGAAGATCCGCTCGGCGTCCCGCGCCGGTGGCCGGGGGTGGTTATCATGGTTGCGTATTGTTCTTGCTGCTATGCTGCTACGAACTGCGGCGACGGGCAACCCGATCGGGAGCGCAAGCCGCTGCGATGTTGGGGGGGAGGTTGTGGCTCAGGGCATTTGATGCTTCCCTAAACTGGAGCTGCGCGTTAGAGAAACTTGATAATTATGGTCGTGTATATTGGCGTAATGTAAGTGTCCTTGAAAGGAAGAGGATGGACAGGGGGGAGGGAAGGAGCGCAACGTCGACAGGCAGAATTCATAATTCATAACCTGCTGCACTTCCCACGCGGCGCAGAGGGATTGAAAGGCTGCACAACGGTTGATGAAGAAATTGGAACGTGTTGGTGCTTGTTACCCACCTAATTGGTCATACCCACCGCTGCACCACTGCGCGATGAAAGACCGCCGCGTACAGATATTAAATGGCCGGGAAAGACAGAGAGGAAGAAAGCGTAAGGAGACCCAGCCAGCCAAATTGTTTCCAAAAGCAAAATAGCAGGAAATAAGACCCTGTACAGGGGAAGTGGGCGAGTGCCGGTGTTCGTTACGCGCTGCTGCGGAGATCTTCAAGTTGCCGCAATTACTGTGGGGAAGATGCTCACTCCGCCACAACTCTTCTTCCTTCGAGAGTCAGGACCTGTCGATGGCAACCCCAGTGGGAAAGATGGAGGAACGACCAAACAGGCAGACGGGAAATCAGGGGTTTGAAGGGTGGGGCCCCGGACTGCCCCCAGCTGCCGGCACGTGGGTACACGTCATGTACCTCTGTACACCATAGTAATTGTCAGGTCATGCATGTGTGTAACCAGCTCGGAATGTCTTAATTAAATAGTCATCTTCAGAGACTATCAACTGTCTAATCTTGCAAACTTTGTTTGAGAATCAGGACGAACGAGATAGCCAGGAAGACGCGAATGCCAAGAAAAACGGCTTCAAGGTACGTGCCGTGGACAAGGATGTATGTGCCGCGGTTTACACATATATCATGATTGTCATGGTACGAATAGCCTATGGAACTCGGCTGTTTCAGAGTCGGGAACCGCCCGTGCCACCTTGGCCGACGTCAGGGTGTCTCTGTTTAAAACTTAGCCGTACGTGATTCTTCGAAAACTCCAAAACAACTCATACCCTGTTGCGCAACCCGATTGTCCATTTCAACAAAGCAAATGCCTTATTTCCTTATAGATACCCAAGGGCAAAGATTGGAGAAATATGTTTCGATATTTGATTTAAGGAAAGGAAGGAAAGGACACCCAAAAAAAAAGGAGCAATCCGCCCAGAGATCTCGACTGTGCTTCACGTAATCGCTGAACGGCCGGCCAGCCGTTTTGTCTCAAACAGTGTCAATGTCATACAGTGTGTATCATCAGAGTGAGTTGAGCTGCAAATTTCTCTGCTGCACCACTTTATCCCAAGCGGAAAGCTGCATTTAATCGGCCTATCGCCGTTTCAGGAGTTTGAGTACTAGTAATCAGTTTCGGTTCGCTCTGCCTTGTGAGCTGTAGCTATTGGACCCCAACTTGATTTCTCAAAAAGAACCAAAATCCTGTCCGTTCGGTACACAGCACACCCAAAGTCTCACAACGCTGGGGTGCTGCGTGTTCGCCGGTGATCGTAGAGAAGCCACTGGCTGCCAAACGAGAGCTCTATCCCTCGCGTGATCTCGACAGTTGGCCTGACAAAACGATTCATCCAGATGAATGGGCGAAATGCTTTCGGCGCGTTAGCGATCAACTATCTCGGTAACACGGGGATAAGCAAATTAAATATCGCATTTCACCTCAAAGCAGTGCTCCGTATCGCTTCCAATCTCCGTGGGTCGTCTCTTTCACAGCAACTCGGAGACAATGATATATGCCAGCGAGCGCATCGGCAGGAGCTGTATGTCGACTAAGCGCAGTTTGCGAATCATTTGAGTACCGGGGGAACTGCTTGTTTGACGCATTCACCTTGGCGGCGCCACCTGCCTCGTCGCTCCGGTTTGTATGCGCTTCGACGCGAGCGGGATGTTCCTGGGGAGGTTGAAATTGCCCTGGGCTTGCAGGTAGAAGATGTGCTCCGGCTCGACCGCCACCGGCACATTCCCGCTCGTGGCACCTTGTTGTCCTTCGGCGCCAGTAGTCGGAACTCCAGCGGCGCCCTGCGCAGCGGCCGCCGCAGCCCCGCCTTCTTCCTCTTCCTCCTCTTCCTCCTCTTCCTCCTCTTCCTCCTCTTCCTCCTCTTCCTCCTCCTCCTCATCCTCATCCTCCTCATCGCTCTCCTCCAGCACCTGCCGCAAGCCCGTGCGCACCTTCTCAACGCCCATCGCTTGCTCTTCGACCGTGTACTTCTTCTTGACCTGCACCGTAACGTACTGCTGCAGCGTCTGCCGGAAGTTGTCTGCCATGTCGGCCCACTGCTCGCTGAAGGGGTCCGAGGGCGCGTCGTTATCGTCACCGTCTCCCTCCGTTGGGTCCCCCATTCCGTACGTGTCCTCGTCGTCGTAGTCATGCTCCCCGCGTCGGCGCACCCCGGCCGCGAGCTTGCTCACATCCACACCCGCGGCGCGCGCCGTCGCTCGCGCCTCTTCGACCCAGCTCTCGACATCCGGCTCGAGCTTCTTACGCAGCAGTTGGGTGAGAATGTGCTCGTGGGTGCGGCCGGGGAAGTTGGTGGAGGGGTGGATGGCGAGACGTTGGAACATGTCGGCGTTCTCAGTCGCGAGCTCCTGGATGGAGTGGATGTTCTGTTGGAGGATGGTCAAGGATGCTTGGAGGGATTCGCTGCGTCAGGTGTGGTCAGTATAGTTGAGAGGAAGAAGAACGAAGGAAGCGGCTGCCTGGCACTCACCGAGAGGGGAGAGGGTTGGAGTTGACAACGCTCGCCCGGAGGCTCGTTAAGCTGCTGGTGAGCTGAGCAAAGCGGTTTCGCACCAGCTCGAGCTGCTTCAGCTCTTCGGGGCTCATATTAAGCGACGCCATGGCTGCAAAATTGTCGACTAAATACCAATGCTTGTACGGAGCTCAGTGATATACCAGGGGTTCCTTTTTGGGGATGGTATACTGGAGGTACAGGTTCCCCAAGGTCGGCTGGCGCTTAGTGTTAAAAGTGGATTTGTGATGCTGAAGAGTGGAGGAGAAGATTGGAGAACTCGGAAAGCTTCAAGTCTTGGCGTGTATACCTCTGGCACGCCGGTTTTCCAGGTTCCTAGCCCTAACCCTGGCAAAGGTCACCCTTCGCCTTGCGCTGCGTTGAGAGAGATCCACGGAGGGCTCGACGAGTTTCATGCGGCAAGATGTCGTCACCAGGAACTCCAGATTAAAGAAACTGCTGTTGAAACGCATCTTTATCTAAAATATGTACAATATCGCGCAAACCATCGTTAAGGAAGTTTTTTTTTTCAAAAACGCTCTACGCCCCGCTTAAAGATCCCGAGAACAAAACCGGATTAAATCCCGAACCTGAATCAGACCAGAAAATTAATTCATAAGCCAGCCGTTACTCATGTCAACTACTACTTTCCCGGTTCACTCCTCGTGCGAACCAGCTTGGTGCGCAACAAGGGCCGAGCCCGCCTCTCTTCCAAACGCGTCCACCGCCGGGAAGCGCGCCCTGCGCTCCAGGTCGTCCAGCGGGATGTGCGAGCGGATGTACCTGTGTTTTCTCTGTCAGCACACGGTTTTCCGTTAAGTATACAGATAAAGAAGAATCGACTTACTTCTCCCGCCCGTCATCAATCGGGTCGTAGTCCCAGCTCGTAAACTTGCCGCGCGTCAGAGCCCCCCACACGAGGCGACGCTTGCGCTGCGACTCAAACACCTGGCGCGTAATGGCGTCAAAGTCCCATTTGGCGTGCGCCTCCGCCTCGAAGCCCTCGAGGATGCGCCTCGTTTTCTCGTCGGCCGCAGCGGCGCCGTTTCGGGCCAGGTCCACCAGTTCCAGCGGGTCGGCCTCGAGGTCGTACAGCTGCGAGCCGTCGGCCGGGCACGTAATGTACTTCCACTTGCCGCGCCGGATCATCATGAGCGGGCGCACCGTGCCCTCGCCCGTGTACTCGGCATACACCTCGTCGTGCCCGCCGGGGCGGTCCTCCAGGTGCGGGAGGAGCGAGACGCCGTCCATGGGCAGGAACGAAGCTGGCTTGGTGCCGACCAAGTCACACATGGTGGGCAAGATGTCGAGCGTCGAGACGTTCGCCTTGACGCGGTGCGGGGTGAATTGCGAAGGGTACGAAATGAGCAAAGGCACGCGGACGGAGGATTCGAAGTAGCTCATCTTATACCTGGGATGAAAGGTGGGTGGTCAGTCGTGTGTTTTTGAAGGTCTCTTGCCGAGAAGAAATGGGAACAAGGGATAGAAAAAACAAAAAAAAAGACAGCTGAAAAGGGGAGGTGCTTACCAGAGCCCGCGCTCGCCGAGCATGTCGCCGTGGTCGCCGCTGAAGACGACGATGGTGTTCTCGTCCAGCCTGCATTTCTTGAGCACGTCCAGCAGCTTGCCGACGCAGTCGTCTACGTAGCTGACTGCGCCATAGTAGGCCCGCCTCGCCCGCTTGATCTGCTCATCGGTGAACTCATTGTCCCACAGGTCGCACACCTTGAGCAGGCGCTTGCTGTGCGGGTCCTGCTCCTCCTTGGGGATCTTGACCTTGGGGAGCTCGATGTCGACGTCCTCGTAAAGGTCCCAGTACTTTTGCTCGATGGTGTACGGATCGTGGGGGTGCGTCAACGAAACCTATAACCACACAGGGGGACCCGCACCATGTCAGCGTACGGTTCTTGTTCCTCGGCACGCCCCGACCACGGGAAACCCCCACGTTTAACGTGCCCGCTTGAGCGAACCAATCATGCAACCGTGAAACCCATCCCGTTTGCCAGATCTGGAAATGGGGAACGGGAGCACTGCAAGTACACTATGTACCAAGTACCATAGGTTCACGCCCCCCAATTGTGTTCAATGTTTTTAATCATGGAACTTACCGTCAGAGAAAAGGGCCTGGCACCCGGCCCCTCGCGGACATGATCATACAAGAACTGCGTCGAGCGATACATAACCTCCTCGTCGTAGTCAAGCTGGTTGCTGCGAACGCAGACGCCAGCCTGCAGGATGGAGCTGGCATTGTGGTACCACTCCAGCCGGGTGTCAGGCTCGTCCCAGTTGACTGCCCAGCCGTAGTCGCCCGGGTAGATGTCGCTCGTCAGGCGGGTCTCGTACCCGTGCAGCTGGTCGCCCACAAAGTGCATCTTGCCGGCCAGTACCGTGTGGTAGCCCTTGAGACGCAGGTAGTGGGCATAAGTCGGGATGTCGCTCGAGATGGATGCCGCGTTGTCGTAGGCGCCAATCTTCATGGGCAGCAGGCCAGTGATCATGCTCATGCGCGAGGGTGCGCAGAGTGGCGACGGACAGTAGGCAGAATCAAATTGCACCGACCGGGCGGCCAGCGCGTCCAAGTTCGGCGTCTTGATTTGCGAATCCGGGTTGTACATCTTGAGGAGCGGCGCCGCGAGCTGGTCGGCCATGATATAGAGGATGTTGGGCAGCTTCTCACCCGGGGCGGGCCCACTGGTGAGCCCGCTTCGTGTGAGGTTGACGGCCTTGCCCGGCGCGGGCGAGGACGGCAGAGAGTTGAGGTCCGGCGCCATCGTGGTTGTGACTTGATTCCGGATTCCTTTTACAAGTACTTGCAGTCCTGCGAGTGGCTGAGACGGGAGGTGTGAGTGTAGCTATTGTCTTCCCCTCAGCTTTCCCACACCGCGGTGTGTGCCAAACTCAGCCCTATGAGACGCCGTCCGCAAGTGCGATCGAGTTTACCACGAGATCGTGGGGAGCTTGCAGGAACTAGTGTAGTGCAGCCTGGAAAATGCTTGTCGTATGTACGCCAAGAGCGGCAGCAACTAAGTCAGGTAAAAGTGAAGCGTTGGTATGCAGGCAATGGGGGCGGTGGTGGTCAGGCGTGGAGGTGGCGTGCCCTAATTGTCGTTCAGAAGGAAAGATTGGGATGAAGAGAGGAAGAATGAACCCCCACGGTCGCGATGTGTCTGGCGCACCAGTGTTAAACGCTGTAGTCTCGGTAAGAACGGAGCGGGGAGATGAGATGACGCCTGAGCACGCAACCCTTCGTTGACGCGAGTATGGAGAAGCTCGTCAGATGGCGCCATCGGAAGACGGGATGAGAACACAGCAATCAGCGGCGGCTCCATTTATTATTGTTTCACAGGCTTGGAGACCCGGCTATCTGGCAAACCCCAGGGATCGTTGTCTGGGGAGCGGCGGGACTTCGCGCTTGCCTCATCTCCCACCGAAACCCCATGATGTGTTTCCGCTTGGCGGTGAGTTGGTCCGTTTCCATGAGTTTCTGTTGCTGAAAGACCCGACACTTTATCCCGAGCCTACCCCACTTATCAGCAACCACAACACTAATAACTCGCAATTCCTACGCTCGCCAGCAACCTAGCCCATCCCGTGACCCAAGAGATTTTCTGAATATTCCGGTCAAAATATTTCTTTAATGCAACCCTCACCGCTCCTCGAGTGTCTGGACCTTTGGGGGCGTTCACTAGTACGATAAGGGATCCACCTTTATATTTTTTTGACCTGCATATGCAATGTAACAGGGGTTTTTGTGGGGGTGGATCGGAGACCCACAGATCTCCAAAAAATCCGGTTGAGGCCGAGTTCGCCCGGCCGCTGCCGGAGACCTGGGTCCGGCCCGGGTCGGCGCTGGGCCGGGGCAACTCTTGAAACGCTGAAACTTAGAAGTGCGCAGCGAAGGAGCAAGAAAGGTACTTGAATTATGGAGCAATCCTCAGTAGTGTGGACCGTCCCTTTAATGGCTCTTCAGACTATCTCACTGGTCCGGCCTGTTATCCAGAAGTCTCAAGCGATAGGCGTGTATCTCGAGACCGGGTGAACGCCTGTTTGGGACGAAACAAATTGACACCACTCTGTTAAGAATAATGCAAGGTCTCACCATCCTGACGAGACAGTTCAAGGATAAAACGACTGGTGATGTCCACCTCAAGATGGATGCGTGATTCTCCAATTTCAACATCAGCCTTAGCATCAACATAGCACACAGTCACTTTCCCTATCATAAATCAGCTTTGCCACGGCTCTCCAAGAACCAGCGATTCCAACGCCCAAGATGAAGTACACCACTGTCCTCTTCACCCTCCTCGCCGTCGCGACGGCGGCCAAGCTGCCTAACCCCGTGCCCAACACGGACACAGTGGACGTCGTTGCCCGCCACGATCCATCCCGTCAAGAAGGGCCTGACGACGTGCACGGCGCGGTGTCGCCAGATGAGCAGGAACACGAAGTGGAGGCGCGCAGGCTCAGGAAGAGCAAGACTACCGTGTGCATCGGTTTCGACTGGTGTGACAAGCACAAGAAGACGAAGAGCAAGCCGCTCATCTCGGACGCCAACGCGCTCTTGAACCTGGATGTCGGCGTCCTTCTTGCTGGGTTGGCCGGCGCTGGCGCCGCTGCTCTTCTCTAAGGGCGTGGGAATTGTCGCCTCGCACATTCCTGTCACCGATTAGCGGCAAGGTTGCATCTCTTTCTCGGTTGTTTGTATGGTCAAGTGGGGCGCTCTGTTTTGTTCTTTGAATTTTCCAGGTGTTAAGGAAGGCACGGAACCACGACGGCGTTTTTGCAAGTTGGATTAGGATGGACATTAGTTCAAGATTAAACACACAATTAAACGAAACTTCTTGTTTTGGTGCTAAGAACGGAAACCAGAAACAAAAAATCCAAAATCACTCCTTAACCACGGCGACGAGTCGTAGGCCCCTTGCTCTTCGGTGTGGACGATGTCGTAGTCGCCGAGGTCGGCGCTGCGACCGGCACTTCCTTCTGCTTGCCCTTGGCCTTGGCCGACGGCGCATTCCAGTAGTAAACCATCTGCAGCGCGAGGATCAGGTTGAGCGCAAAACCGGCGACGAACCCGTACAGGATTAGCTTGTCATCCACCTCCTGCAGAGTCGTGAAGACGCGCGCGAGCGAACCGAGGAGATAGTTGAAAACCTGCATAAACAACCTCCGTTAGCACCCGCGTCGGCCTGGACATAGGGATCGAGATATTAAGGGATGAACTCACGGTGAAGGCGCTCAGCTGCCCCGTGCCGCCCTCCTGCCAGATGGCGAGAATTTGCGGCACCTTGCTCGCCACCCCAAGGGCGCCGGCACCGGCCTGGAGGTACTTCATAGTCTGCATGTCGACGATGCTCTTGGTGAACAGCGTCGCCGCGGCCGCCGCGAAGGCGGCAACGAACGTGGCAGCCAGGGGCGCCTTGCCGCCGTAGTTGAGCACAAGGATAGTGATGATGACGTTCTGGCCAAGCACCAGGGCGGTCTCGCCGTAGGTGCTAAAGGGGAATCCATTGCGGACGTTGTATGCCAGCGAAATGAGGTAGCTGCTGGTTTCGAGCAGGTACGAGAGGAACGAGACGCCGCTGGCCGAGCGAGATTTGACGAGCTTGAGGATCTGGGGCACCTTGACGATGGACGACGCGCCCACTATGCCAATTCCAAGGCCCTTGCTAATGGCCAGCTTGACGCACTCCGTATTCTCAAGGTCGACGTCGAGAAGGAGCGCCTTGTAACACGCGTCGCCGATGATGGACTCGCCGAGGTCGCGGATTGGACCGGGCAGGTTGTGCGTGACGGGCTGGATCGCCGAGCGAAGCGCATCCATTTTGGCGGTGGTATGCGTGAGTTCTGTCAGTCACCGATTCGTATTATTTATTCGGATACTGTCAAAAAGGACCTGTCCCTCTAACGCGATGTGCACTGTTTGGGTGTCGAAAAGGGGAGCTGATGGTGAGGTTGCCTAAACCAGAAAAAAAGTTCCCCACGTCATCCTTCAAAGCCCAGGGGCATTCCACTGCGGGTCCGGGGCGAGCCGGTCACGCCAGTGTCTGGATCGCTCGCTACCTTGCCGTTGGATAACAGCGACGATTCTCCCCTCTCTGGCCCCATAGCCAACGGCTTTTATAACAATCACACAATTACATGTATCGTATAAGGGGATCTGAAAATTACTTTTTGAGCTTAAGATGCCTGATGCCCCCGTAGTTGACATTCACCCCGGACATCAATTCCACGACATCATGGCGCGCAATGTACAATGGGACGGGCGCTTGAGGAACATGGCGCAGGGAGTTCAGACGATGGATATCGCATCCTAGAAGCCTTCTTGGCTCTAAGTGCAGGATTTTCGGGACTCCCTCTGACCCAGACAGATCTGCAAAATTCAATTTTTCATGAAAGAGTCCGGCGCTGGGCCGTTTAGTGACACAGTCCTTGGTTCTCCAATCTTCTTTCACGCAAATAATAACTACCTGCACTGTCAAGACGCGAGGCATTCCTTCCCTCATAAGCCGCGGACGAAAATCTTAAGCGAACTTCGTGCAAACTGCTGCAGTAACGCACCAGAAAAAAAAAGAAAGAAAGAATAGGAGAAAAGCAATACTAGAATACTAGGAGTCAAGGAATCCGGTCACCGATTTAAAACTACATCAATTTCACGCTTTCTTTCTCCGCCCCGACCGCCCCGACGCCTTCTTAGCCACTTCAACCAGCTTCACCGGCTTCGGCTCCGACCTCTCCGTTGCGTCAACGCTCTCAGACACTGACGCAGACGCAGACTCTACCCTCTTCTCAGCCACCCTCCTGACAGCCTCGGCCTTCTTCTTGGCGACGTCGAACTTGCGGACGAGCTCAATAGAGCCCTTGAGATTCCTTCTGGGCTCCCACGTGTTGTCGCTCGCCGGGTACCCCTTCCACTTGACCAGGTACATGTGCTCCATGGTGTCGGCATCGATGGCCGAGTCGACAATCTCCTCCACCTCGTACTCGCCCGCGGGCAGTTCGCCGTTGTCGGCGGCGTCGTCTCTCCTCCTCGTGCGCCTATCCTTCTTGGCCGGCTTCTCGGCGGCCTGTTTGTAGTGTCAGAGTAAAGCGGCGAAATGAAGCATAAGTCTCATGACAGCTGGAGGTGCGCTCACGGCAGTGACGGCAGGCTGCTTCCCTTTCGGTTCGACCTCGGCCACCGACTTGCGCTTGCTGGTGCTACGGCCCGCAATTTTTTGAGTCTTGGACGAGACGGATCTGGCGGGAGTTGCGGATGTCGAGAGCGAAGGTCGGCCGCGCTTCCTAGCCGTTGAGAGAGCGGTGGGCTCGGTCGAGCGCGCCTCGGCTGCTTCGACTGCTGCCGGAATGTCCATGTCGGCTTCGGGTACACCCGCTGGTTCTTCGTCCACGACAGCGCGGTCCGTCAGCGTGACGATTGTTGGGCCCGCGCTTTCGACCTCGCCGTAGTCTTGATCCATCTCTGCCTCAATGGAACTGTGATACTTTCTGTCAATGACGGCGGCAATACTCGCGATGCTGCTGGTCGCAATGTTTGGGTGTAGCAGCAATTCATTCACGGCTACATCACGCAAGCTGCATGCCGCGGTACGATAAGATTCGAACGAAACAAAAGGATAAGACCCTTTCGTGCGGTTGGTAGGGGGATTGAGGATGTACACCCCTGGGCGGTTTGTTGGCGATGCAACAGAAGATGTGTAGACAGTTCCAAACATACTTGAGAAGGTCGCTCTGAATCAGAGGAGGGCTCATGTCCCTTTCTGAACAGAAATATTCACCGAAATACATTCTGAATGATGGCTTATTCTGCAGTTATCATTTGTTAAAATTGAGGCGGTCGGTTATTCTGCACCGGGGTCAACAGCGTAGGAAGAGCAAGTCTCAATATCGAATTGACAGAACCTGGACGTTTTGTTCGCGAAGCGCGTCGCGGATGGACTGGGTTACGAATCCAAGACGTAAGTGCAAAAAATCCAGAATAATTCAGACAGACGGTAAGCCTAGCGAACCACTCGAGCGACGCTCCTTCTCTGGGTTCGATGGGCTGGAGTTGAAATGGGGTGCTGCGAGAGGACGCGATGCTGTTAAACACGGCGCAAGGGTTCGGGTGAGAAGGGAATGGGTCGAGAGGAGAGTTCGAGTGATTAAAAAGTAGGGTTAGGGTCGAGTATGGTCCATATTGAGCACATACCTGAATTCAGTCGCCCAAGCATGGTGGTCGCCCTTTTGGAAAGTAAACAGTTCAATGATCAGTTTTGGCAAACTGGGGGAAATCAACTTGAGTGGAACGGCTAAGATGAGAAGACTATGTATGTCTATCGAGAACTCGAAAGATCATGAAGGCTAACATGGGGTTCTATCTCGTCTGAAATTGAGCAAGAGTTAAGGCGGGAGTATTCTTCTAGGGCCCATATTGAAAGTTCGTCTGACCCAAGTTTCTTGATAAGTTCAGTATTATGTAGGTTTGTTGTCCCGTTGTCCGTAGCTAAACCGTGGCTTATATACTTGAGTCACACTTTACATGGCAGGACTAGAAATGCCTTTGGCTCGCGCCCAATCCTGGTAATAGATAACTAGGGTTAAATCAATATTTTCATTAGATCTTTTTCAAGTTTTCTGGGGAAAAAAGATGGTACGAGGAAAAGCGATCCAGCGGTGCCTTCATGACGCCAGTAACCATTGGGGGGTTACAGACAGCATAAGCACGCCACATGTTCATCTTTAAACCCAGTATCCGCTGCATCAACCTAGTCCAGATCATCCTCTTCATCATCGTCCGGCAACTCTTGGATCCTTCCCTCCTGCACCGCCTTCTCGACAGGGTTCTGCACCGAAACAACCCCAGTCTGCTTTAGCCTGTTCATCGCCATCATCGTCAGCAGAGAAACTCGAACAAAACTCAGACGTAAAGGACCTTGCCTACCTCTCAAACAGCACAAACAACCTCTCAGCCTCCCGTTCCTTCTCTTCCATCGTCATCTCAGGCAGATCCGGGAACTTCTCGTCGTCCAAGAATTGGCCCGTAATGGGATTTACGTCCCGCCGACCACCAGCAGCCGAGCCCTCTCCACCCTGCTGCTGCTGCTGCTGCCGCCGCATGACCTCCTCGGGTACGCTGATCTTATTCTCAAACAGGAACCCAGACGCATAGCCGTACCCGACATTCTCAACAAACCGGACGGCGTCCCGCCCGGAAAGGTCAAAGTATAAGTGGGCGACGGCGCTGCGGAACTGCGGCGCCAGTGGGTTGGTCCAGTTACGCAGCAGCCGCGAGGGCAGCGTGTCGGCCTTGCCCAGCACCGTGTGCCGGTCCTCGTCGGTCGGGAGGAGGGCGGCGCGGACGCGGGCGCGCGCCGCGTTGGCGGGTGTCGTCGTCGTCGTTGTTGTCGTCGCCTTGGTGTCCTCTTCCGCGGGAGCGTGTCTGTAGAAGACCGAGAGGGCACATATAAGTGGCGAGACTTCTTGGTCGAGTTGGCTGTCGGGATACGATTTCATGGCTGAGTCGAGAAGCCCGAGGAGACGCTCGGCCACCCGGGTAGGTTCAGCTGGAGGGTAGAGGGCGGCTTGGGCGGCTGGCGTGGTGAGGTCGAGGTTGAGGAGGGTGTTGATGAGAAAGTTGAAAGGAGGATCGAGCGGAGTCTTGGATTGCGGAAACGGGTGGTCACAAAGGATAGAGGCGATGTGAGGGAGTGCTCCGTCAAAAGCGCTGATATGCTTCTTGGCGAAATTGGTAACGTTGAAGAGAAGCTTGAGGGTTTCCGCGAGAGCCATCTCCCTCATTGGGGCTGCTGTGGCTGTCGTAGACTGCCCCTTTGGGAGCCTTTCGGCGTGCCTTGCTAAATTCTGGATGATGGAGTCGGCCAGTTGGTGCTGCTCTATTAATTTAGGAAGATCAATACTTGTCCCATAAGTGGTGAGGAGGATTAGCCTCGAGACTAGGAACTCGTCGTCCCTGTTGTCGTTCTTGAGTCTCTCGCATGCTTTGGCCTCATATCCCAGATCTACAAATATCTGCCGAGTCTCAGATTTCAGGAACAGGGCATTGCAAAGAACCCTCAACGCGTGACGGGATGTCGTATCCGAGGAGCTGTCGAAGGCGAATTTGGTGAGAGTCTCGATACCCTGAGAAACGTGTCAGGTTATGGAACAAATCCATGCGTCTCAATGCTCACACACCTCCTTGGTGAAGATGGGGTCTGCATAGCTAGGATCGCGGCCATACAGCTTCAGCTCTTCTAGGGCTGCATCACGTTCTTGGTCAGGTTTAGCAAAGGGTGGCTCGAGACTTGACTAACGGTGACTCCTGGCAACCCACCTTGTGGTTGGAGTGTACTAGACTTGAGATCTTCAGTCAGTTTATTGAGGAGCTTGCGGACTGCATCAAGTTTGGCTGGTAAGATGGTTAGCCGTTGTCGCGGAAATACCGGTATCCGCCGCACATTGACACCGGGTACACACCAGGGCCGCTAGGTTGTGCCATGTCGTTTGGTCAAAAAGCACGTCCAGACTTGCAATAAAGAGACGCCGAGTAATCGGTATTGCTTTGTTGTGAGGTTATGGGAAATTGATGGTTGTTTTCTGAGTGGGAGATCGAAGAACAATGCGGGATGCCCCACCTCCGAGTGTTTCGATCGCCTGAAGTTATGGAATACGGAGAAGCATTTTACGGTATATGAACGCTCTCCCAATCATCGAAAGTGCATTGGCAGAGTACGGGCATCTGATTATTGTTTCCCACCGAATGCCCAAAATCATACACACAAACATGAACCAATCGTGATGCTCAGCGTTGAGGTTTGGTTGAAGTAATTATTGTCCTTGGCTGCACTCGCTCACTCACTCGCGGTTCCCCGCTGTCGAGCGAGATGCAGGGGTAATTACAGAGTATGTGGACAAAGTTCATCCTAGCAACTTACCTTCCAACTTGTCACTTTTCCCAAGTACTTTCAATGAAATAAATCACTCAAGCTCTCTAAAACTCACGTCCGGTCTCAGACATGTCTTGAGACTGAAGTCACAATCGAGACTCGGCCAGGCCGGGGTTGGCTTGACTGCCCCTGTTGGTCAAGTGCATTCTGCTGAAAATGGGAGGCTGAGGTGGGGCGCCTCCGCAAAGTGGGCGCGACGCAGACGCGCCTTTGCTGCCTCCGCACGCGACCGCGTCAAAAGTCTTAATTGCCAAGCGTCTGCCCTCGGCGAGCTCCATTCCAAACCCCATCTGCCGCTGGCATCATCGCGGCGAAGTCATACGGAGGACTGCCGGAGCATTACCTGACACTCTTTTTCCTGGGTTTTGTTAGTCCTGTTTGGTTTCCTGGCATTTTGGTTCTCTTTTTGTTCTGTTTTCAGCAGTCATTTCACTTGATTTCACACGTTCTGGCTTCAATGCAAGCTCCGCCACTCCGCTCCAGGTGACGCTCCGCTGGCTGAGGAAGCAGTCAGGTCTGCACCCCGTATTCCAGTCCGGCTCGCAGGGCAGGATGTCATCTCCAGCCGTCTTGTCCAGCTTCTTGAGCTCTCTACCGCCGAGACCGCCGACCCCGCCGCGCGAAGCACACCATGAGGCTGCTGCACTCCTTCGACCGTCCCTGGGCTTTGTCGATACCCGATCGAGTGTGCACACTCCGCCTGGATTGCAATCACCCACCTCCTCCGACGCAACAGTTTCAACTTCGCGGCGAATCCGGAAGAAAGTTGGCTTCTCCGCCCAAGCCGAGTACAAAGACCCGCCGGTTTATCCTGACGGCGAGGGAGTGAGGCAGCAGCTGACCCCCGTGTCCCTCCCTCGTAGCGCATCCAAGCCGGTCAAGTCAATCCTCAAAGTCACCGTTCAGCCACCCAATCTTCTAGACACAACTGCTGAGAGCGAGTGCGATCCTTCGAACCCGCAGATCAGCGTGGTAGCCATGTTGGAATCCACACTGCAGCAGCTCGCTGGAGGCGACCGCGACTCGAAACTGGACGCCTACCTGATGCTAACACGAGCATGGAAGGCATCCAACAACCTTCCCGACCGGGTTGCGTTGCAAGAGAAAATGACACTCTTTTCTCAGTTTATGCAGCGGGACATCGTGGCAAAGACATCTGAGGGCAACCTGGATTCGTCCCTCGTTAACCATGCATTGAATCTGCTCAACACATTCCTTCACTTCCCCGCCATTTCCTCCACCATCTCCAACGACTTTGGCGTCTTCATCATTGACCATTGCATCCGCTCGTTTGAGGACGCGTCCACCCCGAAAGACACTGCCCGCCGCCTCATGCAAGTCATTTCTTTGCAGAACTTTTCCCCAAAAGTGATGACCGCGGACAGAGTGGGGAGGCTGGTCTCATCGCTGCACAATATCGAGGAACACCTGAAGGGAAAGAGCATCGTCTTGTCACGAGTTCTAATCTACCGAAAACTAGTCCAGCAGTCCAGACAGCTCATGATCGTTCACGCAGACTGGCTGCTTGACATGTTCACGGATATGCTCAGTAACCTGAAGGACATCCGGTCAGCGGCTATTGCTTTGGGCTTGGAAGCGGCTTTCAGTATCGGCCACGAGAAGCATCTTTCACGGAAGGTCATTGAGGTCTTCAACCTCGCATACGAGGATCGGCGATATATCCAATATTACGAGGAAAAGCTCAGGACCCTGGCCAAAGACAAGCACGAGTCAGCTATAGTCCCTCACATTTGGAGCGTTGTCATCCTTCTCCTCCGCATACGGCTCGACAAATGGGAATACGCCGGCCCATGGCTCCATATTATTCAGAACTGTTTCAACAGCAGCGATTTCCCGACCAAAATTGCGGCCAACCATGCATGGGCCCGCCTAGTCTACCTCATGCACCTCGAAGAACGCGCCTTGTCGAAGAACTTGTCCACCTTGACAACACCTCTTATCAGCCAACTGAGGCGGAAAGGTTCTGGGAAGACCTCGGAGGAGTTGAGGCAGGCAGTTTTGGGAGGCATTTGCAACCTGTTTTACTACGCCTTCAAACCAAACACAAGCTCAACGCTCCTGAATACGTACTGGGACACCAGTGTCAGGCCCGTTCTTTCGAAGCTACTGGATCCTACCGCTGAGGCTGCTGACGACAACCTTCGCCAGGCCAGTCTCATACTTGGGGGCTTGTTCGACTGCAACACGCCTCGAAGATGGAGAGTGGACCACATTATCGAGTCTTCGCTTGTGAAACCGGACGAACTTCCGCCTATAGACCCGAAGTGGATCAGGCAGAATACCAGTCGGGTGTTCGGCGTGATTGAACACATCTTAGAGCAGGACTTTCTTGGGCTGGCTGAAACGGACAGCGCAATCTACATGCTATGGCGGACTTTGGTTTCCACGGTCGCCTCTGCAGCGGCTAAGGAAATCAAAGTCTCCAAGGATACAGCTGATTTTGTCGCAGTGGCGCTTAATGCATTGCAAAAAATATGGAAACGGGGCGTGTCGGAGCGAGAAGGGATTGAAGGCAACGTCTCCATCTTCCTCGTCTCTGCGCGAGCGTACTTGGATGCCATGATAAGCTTGCTCGGCCCTCTTCCCTTCACAGAGAGGACTGGAAAACACCAATCGTCTACCAAGGCGCCGCTCTACACGCTGTTCTCTATGCTGTCAACACAGCCGCCGGGTGTCCTTGACGACGAAGAGTATGCGGACTTTTTCGGTTCTGTGTTTGCACCATTTTTTGTCTCAAAGGGGGACAAGGTAAAAATGGAACTCGCCCAGGATTTGATGTCTCTCATTCCTATGGACGCACCTCGGCCTTATGGGCCTTGGTTGTTGGTGGCTGAAAACATCTCAAGCTGGCTTGAGCCCGGCCACAACAGCAATCATTCGACTGGTTCCGCAGGAGAAACTCCAGTCGGGCATGAATACCGTGATGTCGTCAAGGTTCTCGAACGCGGCATCAGGTCAACACCCAACCTCCCGCCAAAGCATTGGGAGTCGTTGTTTTATGCAGCTCATGGTCGGGTGCGAGAAGAAACCGGAGACGCGGGCGCGGCCATTGTCATCATTGAACCCCTGGCCAAGGTTCTCGTTGAGCAATTTGCAGCCCAAGGGCACGCCAGCACACAGCTCAGCCGAACTAGAACCGTCATTGGACTGGTCTCCGTCGCAACGCAGCCGCGCGATAGGCAGGCTGTGGATGCCGCCAGGAAACGGCTCTGGGGCACGGTGCTCGCTGGCTCACGCTCCTCGTCTTTCGACCCTTTCGACAACTTCTACAAAGCCGTCAGTGATATTCTCGGATTCTCGTACGACAATTACAACGCCGTTGATATGGATTCTACCATTCAACTTTTCAAGGAGATCGGAAGTTTCTTCGACCGATGCAACCGCCAATTATTCTCGAGAGCGATGATGTCTCTGCAAGACGGCCTCCTTCCTTGGGTGCAGGACGGCAAGCGGCTGCTCGGTAGCCAGAGCAACTCAGTCTTTGCCTCGGTAAGTCTATTGTATCTTGCAATATGGATAGCACTTACTGACACAGTTAGGTGAATTCACTGTGGGATAAGCTTGCCCACCTGATTAGCGACATGGAGCATCCCGAACAGCAGCTACAATGCCTTGACCGGTTTTTCTGCGCCTCGTTCGCCTCGTGCCACCGAATCATCGTCAACTCTGCCATCTCCCTGTGGAATAGACTGTTTGAACACGTTGGGCACCTTAACTACCCGCCAGAGCTGAAAGCCGCTCTTGCGCAAATGCAGCTCCATGCCGAAATCGTACTGCCGGGAGTGGAGGCCTCCAGTTCCGAGTATGCTGGCCAGCAGCTGTCGTTCATTGACTCGTTTGAAGATTTTAGCCTCCCTGGATTCCTTTCTACACGATCCAACAGCCGGAGGGGAACCCCGCGACCGACCTCGTCAAGGTCAGACTCGCCTGCAAAGCCTTCAAGAACGGAGCTTGTCCCAAGCAGTCGTCGTACAACTACACCTCGTCTCAGACATGATGACTCGCAAGTTCAGTTTGCTGCGATTGAGCCTTCATCTGCCCTGGGCAGCCCTCTCGAGTCACAAGTCTTGACCGAACGGCAGAAGGAGATTCGTGAGCGGCAACGAGAGAACGCAGCCCTCTTTCCCGAGATCCGGTCAAGCCCGGGTTTGAAGGCGAAAGATTCAGGCCGTCAGATGCTCCCAATTGGCAATCAAGCGCGGCACACTACTCCTGAGCCCGAAGCTCGGTTTGACGACTACGTCTCCTCGACCCCGACGCCTCGGCGCGGCCAAGTGGTGGTCTTACCGGAACATGACATGACAGACCCGCCCTCCTCGCCTCCAGAGCTGAGAGGAAATCCACTAGCAGCGGAGATAAGGTCAAGGTCGGCCAGTCACAGCCTGCTCGAAGAGTGGCAATTCTCTTCCTCTCCTGTCTCAGGGTCGCCAAACCCGAGCCGGCACGGTGTTGTTCCCAACCCTTCCCACCAGCAAGGATATGCCAGCGTGGCGTCTTTACCCGAGGTGCTCAACAGTCCAGCAAAAGGAGAAGAGGACAATGCAGCAGCATCGCAGTCAACCGGAGGCGAGGTGGTTGAGGATAGCATGATCTTCGAGCCTGCGAAGGCGGGTCCGGTGCCAAAAACATTGAGAACCCACGCGGAGACGAATCCCTCTACACCCCGGCGATCGACTCGGCTCTCCCAGGCCCTAGCTCAAGAAACACCTACTCCTAGGTCTGACGGCGAGGAGTTTGTGGACGCACCGACCAGCCCCCAACCGCCGACGCCTAGGCCGTTGGAGAGAGCTGGAAAGGTGCACCAGGGGTCAAACAGTAAACAACCGCCCGTTATTTCAGCAGAGAGCGCTTCATTTGACATCAGCGACGTCGACGAAAGCAGTCTGTTCAGGCTCGTGGTCGAGCTAGACTCTGGTAAGGCTGATAGCTCTGAGTATTGCCGACCTTCGCCTTCCGTGTCTCCCGGGGGTACGGCGCAAAGCCCACCTGTGGTTGACTGCATTGTGGTTGGGGAGAGCCCACAGAAGGTTGAAGCGCCTCCACCACCGAGGACAACCAGAGCGAGCTCGGCGGCGTCGTCCGCCGTATCGTCTCAAGCCGAGGTGCAAGCCTTGACGAGCTCGCAAACAAAGGCGCGCGCGGGGCGTATGAAGAGGAAGAGGGCATCTTCGAAAGCTCAGGATGCGGGTACAAAGAGGCAGCGTCACGATTTAACCGAGGAGAGCGAGGATGTGTCACACAGCCAGGCGACACCCCTTCCTGATATAGCTGTGGAAGTCCAAGGGTCGGTTGAAGCGTCTACAATACTCTCGGACGACGTCAGCAAGGAGGGGGTGCCTGAGGAGCGGATACCTAGTTCTTCCGCTGAACCTTCCGGCTCTGAAAATTCGAGCCAGGAGAGCGGCGCTCAGAAGCCTATGATCTCTGAGGCCCGAGACGGCATGGAAGTTGAAGAAGACGATCAGGACGTGCAGTCTCAAATTGCACTTGAGTTAAGCCAGCGTCAAGAGGAGGAGGATAGTGCGACATCAAAAAAGGCACGCGGCATACTCATATCGGCCGAGGAGTCAATGCAAATTGATGTTCTACAACCCAACGCGGGTGTGGAAGAAGCGGTCAAAGCCGTCGGCAACAGGGCTGAGGCTACCATGGACGTGGGACAGGGCGCAGCGACGGAAACGAGCCAAGCGCAAAAGATCACGGACCTTTTCCGAAGTGGGCTTGATGAGCTGCGGTTGGCGCGGCTGTCAAGGGAGGAGGTCTACCAAATTGAAGATATGTTTATGGATATGAGGAGGGAGCTGTACGAAGCCGAGAGGCGCGGGAGAGCATAGGTAATCACACTTGCATGGTTTATGGCGTTCATGGATGGGTTGATACAAATCGGACCTGACTGATTATTGGTGTCGGGAGTTGTTATGTAGGAGCATTGGTATACTCTCTGAAGACTAAGGGAAGGGTTGGGTTGCCAGTTGAAAGTCAATGAGAGCCAGATACCTCGGGCAGCGGTCTTGACAGCAAGGCCGGGCAGCGAGCATCATGAGTTTTAACAAGCCGCAAGTATCGCCGCTGGAAGATGGACATAATTTCGAAGTGACGTATGGACTCGTGGTGTGCTGGTCAAATAGCACTGACCAAGCAACAAGCGACCTACCGAAGGCCCACCAGCAAGAAGCGTTGCCTGAAGCCAACGTTGGTACACAAGAGGTGCGGCGTTTCAGGTTATGCAGGTAGACTGAGTGTAACAACATTTGAGCAGTGTGCGGTCGCCTCGTACAAGAAGCTGCACTGTGACATTCAGTTGCCCCGCTGTTCCATTGGAATGCCCCGCACCTTTTCAATAGAAGCTGCCATCTGGCGGGATGGCTTTGCATGAAGCGGCCAGGTTGGATCAAACTGAGCTGCTGCTACGACCTTGACGATCAATTGTTTTGCCACGAACATGCCCTGTCTAGATTTCCACTATCTGCTGTCATTTTGTCCGCTCAGATTGTGATTGGGATAAATATAAGACCGGATCGCCTCCAAGGCGCTCAACATTGTCGAGCTTAGCACTTGTGGTTCACTCAACCGGGAAGCTACCTCCCCGCCATACCCCGCAGTTGTTCGCACACGCATTCCACCTGCTAATTAGTGGTCTTAGCCAACAACCACCATCTTAGGGAACCAACTGCTTTTGAGTACCTCCATTAACCTGAGGTAATCTTGACTTATTCTTTGCATCCACCTTTTCTCATTTCATCCACTCGGTCACTTAACAAACTTCGGTAGTTCATAACCCCCCGTTTTTGCGCCAACCACACGACATTCGCCAGAACAACCCAGAACAAACTCACGCGAACTAAATACAGAGATGGTCGGTCGCGCCAACAAGCCCAAGGAGCTTTCGTCGACCCCGGGGCTTCCGCCTCAGGCGACAGTGACCTTCTCCGAGGACAACTCGCGCGTCACGGCCGAGCTGCCCACGGGCGAGAGTATCGAGGTGCTCCTCTACGGCGCCACCGTGATCAGCTGGAAGGATGCCTCGGGTGATGAGAAGCTCTGGCTGAGTGAAGCGGCCAAGCTGGACGGCAGCAAGGCTGTGAGGGGCGGCATCCCTCTTGTCTTTCCGGTGCGTGCTCCCCGCTCTGCTCGCCTGGTTCTTAACTCAAAAGGTGTTCCATGAAGAGCTGGGCATTGACAAGTAACGTAAAATAGGTCTTCGGCACCGCGCCCGCCCACCCGCAAACAAAGGACCTCCCGCAGCACGGCTTCGCGCGCACCTCGCGCTGGGAATTCCTGGGCAAGTCAACGTCCGAGTTGATGGCTGGTAAGACCACCAACGAGCCGACTGTGAAGCTGGACTTTGGCCTGAGCTCGGCCGCGCCCGGCCTCGACTCCAAAGCCCACGCCCACTGGCCGTTTAAGTTCAACCTGATCTACAGCGTCACCCTCAGCCCGCGGAGCCTGACGACGAGCATCGTGGCTACTAACGACGACAACTCGTCCTTTGACTGCCAGGTACTTATGCACACGTATCTGCGCGTCAAGGTATGTAACTCCCTCCCTGCTGCTCGCGCAAGATCAATTTTTACAGCATCCTAACCTATTTCTCTACTCTCCTTTTGCTACACAATAGGACATCACAAAGGTGGAGATCTCCGGCCTCGCCTCGGCGCCCTACTTTGACAAGGTGGACACGGCGAACCCGCACAAGACCCAGCCGGCCGAGCCCGCCGCCGTGACCATCACGGGGGAGACGGACCGCGTGTACTCGCCCGTGGGCGACGTGACGGTCGCCGAGGACAGGGTGCCCCGGTACCGTGTGACGCGCGACAACCTCAGCAATGTGGTCATCTGGAACCCCTGGGCGGACAAAGCCCAGGCCATTGCTGACTTCGCGCCCAAGGACGGCTTCCGCCACATGCTGTGCGTCGAGCCGGGTGCTGTGGGCGGCTGGCAGTCGGTCGAAGCTGGGGATGCGTTCGAGGGCGCTCAGACTATCAAGCTCTTGGATTGACGATTACCCCGTTTTCACTACGGGGTGAGTGCTGCAATGGCGAAAGGAAAGGGAGGCAAGAGTGTTTTATGAATTAGATGCTCGAGGCAGCCTGATATATGCGCCGTCATGGCCTGCTTGGTTTCACTGTTTTGGATATGAAAGCCGATCACCCGGAAATGGATGGAATGCTAGAAGGACGGCATTTTCATTAACCCAGACAATGAGACACCTGATTTTGGGCTATACATGCAAGCAAATGCTTTTGCTGTAAGATTTTGAGCTAATATCTCAAGAACCTTCCCGGTGTACCCAAAAGACACTAATCGACGAGATTGTAGTTTACTCCTGACGCCAGAGCCAAGTTCTCACCCCAGCCCAATCAATACGTTAAGCTTTGAAGAGAGGCTCAAGCCGAGTGTCCGTTCCCATTCCGCTCAGTCCGATAGTGGTCTGCAATCAAGAAGGCAAGCTCGAGTGCCTGCTTCTCGTTCAGGCGCGGGTCGCAGAAGCTGGTGTAGTTGGTCGACAAGTCGTCCTCGCCCAAGCCCTCGCTCCCGCCGAGGCACTCGGTGACGGGATCGCCCGTTAGCTCGAGGTGGACGCCGCCGAGGTAGCTGCCCTGCTCCTTGTGGATGCGCAGTGTCTGCTGCAGCTCGCTGAAAATGTCGGTGAAGCGGCGCGTCTTGATGCCGCAGCTGACCGACTGCGTGTTGCCGTGCATAGGGTCGCACTGCCAGACCACGGTGCGCGCGTACTCGCTGTCCTCGACGGCCCGGATGTGCGTCGGCAGCAGCGACGCCACCTTGTCGGCGCCGTAACGCGTGATGAGTGTGATCTTTCCCGGCTCCCGCGTCGGGTTGAGTGTGCGCAGCAGCGCCAGCAGGTCCGAGGCCGGCGTCGTGGGTCCCACCTTGACACCCAGCGGGTTGGCAATGCCCCGGAAGTACTCGACGTGGGCATGATCAAGCTGGCGCGTGCGGTCGCCGATCCAGAGGAAGTGGGCCGACGTGTTGTAGTAGTCCTTGCGGGGTTCCGAAGGGGGCGCCGTCGGGTCGTCGAGAAGCCGGGTCAGGGGCTGCTCATACTCGAGGAGGAGGCCCTCGTGACTGGTGAAGAGGTCGACCGTGTGGAACTTTTCGTTCTCGGCGCCAATGGTGTGCATGAAGCTCCGCATGTCCTTAAGGAACTCGACTGCCTTCTCGTACTTGGCCTTCAGCTCCGGATCGCGGACATGGCCCAGGCCCCAGTCAAGGGGTTTACTGAGGTCGGCAATGCCAGATGAGATGGCCGCCCTGATGTAGTTGAGGGTGGCCGAGGAGTGGTGGTACGCCCTGGGGAAGTCAGAATCGATCGGCCTAAGCTACCGGTGAATGAATAGGCAGGGGAAAGATAACATACTTGACCAGCCTGTCCGGGTCAAGCTCCCGTTCGTCGACAGGGAAACCATTCAGGATGTCGCCCCTGAACGACGGCACCTGGCGGCCGTTGACAGTCTCCATGGGACTGGACCGCGGCTTCGCGTACTGACCGGCCATGCGACCAATGCGCACAACGCGCTTGTTGGCGCCCCAGAGGAGCACCAGACTCATCTGGAGGAGCAGCTTGATCTTAGACTCGATGGCGTTCTGCTCGCAGTAGTCGAACAGCTCGGCGCAGTCACCGCCTTGCAGGAGAAAGGCTTTACCCTGTGCGACATCACGGAGGTGCTTCTTCAGCTCGAGAATCTCGCGCGGGTGAACGATGGGCGGCAGACGCTTGAGTGAGGCGACCGACTTGGCTAGGGCGGCCTTGTCTGGGTAATCAGGGCACTGCTTGATGGGTTTTGACCGCCACGAGTCAGGCGTCCACTCGGGAACCTGCCCGTTGCTTGTCGTCGTTGTCTGGGTCATGGTGTTTTTTTTTTTTTGGCGATTTGGCGGTACGACCTCTGTGACAATATGTGGACGAGACGAAAGACAGCGGCCCCGACTTCAAGAAAGTAGTAACGACTAGGAAGTCGCTGTTTGGATATTCGCGACCTGGAGCGAATTTGAATCCTTCAACGGTTACACGGCGGGATGTATTTCCAAGAGCTTCGGCGAGTAGAATTCAACCGGGCTTATTTTGAAGCCTGAGGAAGCGGTGGCTAGATTCCGGGACCTCCATTGTGACTGTGAGTCAAGATGCAAACACTTATTGCAGAAAAAGAGTGGGATGAGAGAAAGAGGCCCAGTCCCGCGCACGAATTGGCCAATCGAAACTGGATACTCCCCGCTTAGTTAAGCTGTAGTGGCCCCGCCCGCCAACAGAGCGTCAAGAAGCGTTTCACCCCTCCCCCACATCTGTTCCTCCAGCGAGCTTAGAACCTATTTTTGAGCTACTACTCTCCCTGTCAGAGAGCGGCGCAGCAGCACATAGCTCAGCCCAGGGACAGGACAAATTGGAATCCTGTAATAGGGGATCCACCTCGTACCAGCAAGGCCACCTAGCTCACCCAACCATGGCCGAAGACAGACAACCAGCCGACATTGTCGAGGGCGCCACGGGCGATGCCGAGGACGAGGTCCAGCCGACCGCCAAGTCCGCCGAAGACCGCAAGGCCGCCGCCGCTCTCTCCAAGCTCGACGACACACGGGGCGATGACGAGGGCGCTACCCGTGAAGTCGACCAGGAGGCCGTCAAGAATGCCATGAGCGCCCTGGGCGGCGGTGGGGACAAGAAAAAGGAGACCAAGGTCGTCAAGGTGGATGCTGCCGATGTGAAGTTGCTAGTCAGTCTCTCCTGCCACGTTGGATATTCATAGTTACGGTACACGGTGCTCTAACATTTTTCATCGTTTCGATCAGGTCGAAGAGTTTGAGCTCCCCAAGGCCAAGGCGACCGAGCTGCTCAAGGCACACGACGGCGATGCCGTCAAGGCCATGAAAGCCTACCTTCAGCCCACGTTCTAGACGTTGCAACGAAAGGTTACTTTGACGAGACTGCGGACACCCGACATTTGCGCGGGGTTCTTGAGCTGCGCCTCTGCGATTCAACGACCGATGCGCCTAGTCAGCGGCCGAAGTAACATATGCAATCCGTCAGCTCAATCTGTCAGCTTCCTTGTCTGACGCTCGTTTTCGGCGGTATGTGTACATACATGTGCATGCCCGCCGCAAGCCAAGCCATGATACGGCTGGTCCATGTTAACGAGAAAACGAAGTGATGGGTTACATAGGGGCCCGGGCTTTTTTTTTTTTTTTTTTTTGGTTTAGACACGGGCAGGAGGGATCTCTATAGGTTCTGCTTGCGCACGTCACATAGACATGGATGGAGTAGCAGGGCACCTTCAGAGGCAGGATGAGAATCGCAAGCTTCCGTATATAGTCTGAAGTGACAACGCTTGCGGTGCTGCCCTCGTAGGTGGCGTTTCGCAGCTGTGGATTTTTATCTGTCGCAGAGGCCAGCACTATCTCCCAAGCTTGATGTGTCAGACCCAAGCAAACATTCAATATCACCTAGGATGCTTGTTGCCCCGAGACGTTGCAGTGCTACCTCCATGATTCAACAGTGAGTCCAGCCACAGACTTTACGAATTAGTAGTAGCCAAACTCAGGTAGCTGGACGAACGGCCAGTGAAAATTCGGAAGTGGTATATAACAAGTCTAGTCCAACAACTAAGGAAAATATGCGCTGGAGAAATACAAACCTCCCATGCTCTACGGAGTATCGCTCTTACAACGCCCAAAGATAACCGCCCAAGACGATGCATGAATGAAAGAAAGCCAGCCCTTTTGAAAACAACTCAAACGGGCGACTCGCGGTCGAGCGTCGCAAGCGGGACATAACCTTCGCTCTTCTTTCTCCCGTCGCCAACCAGCCTCACAACCACCTCCCGCAACCCGCCCAACAGCCCCCGCCACCACCCCTTACCCCTCCTGCGAACAGCGCCTCCTCCGTCCTTCATCTCGGCCTCCACCTCGTCCATCCACTTCGGACGCTTCCACAGCTTCAGAAACAAGCTGCTGGCCACCACGCTAACGCTACTGGCAGCCATGGCCGCGCCTGCCATCATAGGGTGCATGTGGAAGCCGAGGGGGAGGAAGACGCCCATGGCGAAGGGCAGACCGATCGCGTTGTACATGCAGGCCCACAGGAGGTTCAGTTTGATGCGGCGGAAGATGGAACGAGCAAGGCTGAGGGCCGCTGGAATGTCCATGAGGTCGTTGGGCTTCATTAGAACCACGTCGGCGGCCTCCATGGCCACGTCGGTGCCCGAGCTCATCGCGATGCCGACGTCGGCCGTCGCCAGCGCCGGAGAGTCGTTGATGCCGTCGCCCACCATGGCAACGACGGCGCCTTGCTCCTGCAGCTGCCGGATGATGGCCTGCTTCTGGTCCGGCGACACGCCCGCATACACATCGTCGGCCTGGATCCCGACGGCCGAGGCGACCGCCAATGCCGTCCCCCGCTGGTCGCCAGTGACCATGGCCGTGCGCACGCCCATGCGGTGCAGGACCGCGATGGCGGCCGCCGCGCCGTCCTTGATGGTATCGGAGAGGCAGAGATGACCTGCATAGGCGCCCTGAATGGCGATGAAGATGTTGGTCGTGCCCGTGTTGGACTTGGTGGAGCGAGAGGCACTGACTTGCTCCGAGGCCTCGATCGCGGTGCCGGGAACGGAAACGCCGCTTTGCTCGAGGAAGCGGGCGTTGCCGATCAGGACCTTGTAGCGGGTCCGGTCGGTGGCGGATGCCGGTTCGACGTACGCGGTGATGCCCTTACCCACCGCCGCGGAGAAGTCACCGACGCTGCCTTCGATGGTTGCGTCCGGGCCGAGTCCCAACTCCGTCCTCGCGGCGTTCAAAACCGCTTTACCAATTGGGTGCTCACTACCCATCTCAGCGAGGCCGACGATGGTCCACCACAACCGCTGTCGCCAATCGGTGTCGCTCCAAGGAGAGGCAATGTTCGCCTTGGCCACCGTCATCTTGCCGTATGTGAGGGTACCCGTCTTGTCAAGGACGACATGAGTGATCTTGGTTGTGGTCTCTAGGGCCGCGCCGCCCTTGACGAGGATCCCGTTTTCTGCGCCGACTCCAGTACCCACCATGACTGCCGTGGGCGTGGCGAGACCGAGGGCACAGGGGCACGCAAAAACAATAACTGAAATGCAGAGCTTTACGCACACCATGATTTTGCCGCCACTCGCATCCTCCAGAAAGATCTTGGGCGGGTGCGCCAGAACGTGGCTTAACACCATCCACACGAGGAATGTCATGAGACCTAGGAAGAGAATTGTCGGAACGAAGTATCCAGCAAGAACATCAGCCAGACGCTGGATGGGAGCGCGGTTTGTCTGCGCGTCCTGCACAAGCTTGACGATCTGGCTCAGCTGCGTGTCACGGCCGGCTCGGGTGACACGGAAGTCGACCCTCCCATGACCGTTGACGGTGCCGCCAATCAAGAAACTTCCCTTTGCCTTCTGGACTGGCATGGCCTCGCCAGTGACCATGCTTTCATCTACATAGGTCTCTCCGCGGACCAAGACGCCGTCCGCCGGAATTTTGTCCCCCGGCCGGAGAATGACAATGTCTCCCACTTGGAGAAGCTCGGTGGGGATGACTTTCTCCTCAGCCGCGCTGCCATCGACTGGTTGTTTTGGATCCTCCGATTTGTTTTCGCTAGCCCAACCTTCAGCAGCCTTCTCAGCAGCGATAGGGTCAGCGTAGATAGTCGCCATTGATGGGGCCAGGGACATCAGTCGTGAGAGCGCCTTCGAGGTCTGGCCCTTGGCACGGTTCTCCAAGAAGCGTCCGAGGGTGATAAAGCTGATGAGCATGGTGCTCGTGTCGAAAATAGTGCTCGGTCTCGTATGGGGCGGAAACAGGATAGAGACCAGCATGGCCATGACGCTGAAGAAGAAGGCACACGAAGTACCCAGGACTACCAGGACATCCATCGTTGGAGAACCATGTTTGAGAGATTTCCAACCGGAGACGTAAAAGCGCTTTCCGATACCGAACTGTACGGGAATTGTAAGGGCCATGCATACGACATCACCAAGGTACAGTCCAGGGAAGAGCTCGATCGAACCAAAGTCCAAAGCCGGAATGCACATAGGGATCACCATGCTGATGATAAAGACCGGAACGGCGAAGGAAGCCGAAATCTGGAACGCCCGCCTCCACTCGTTGATTTCACGAGTCTTGGCCAGGGATTCAAGCTGGGCGCTGTTGTCGTCATTGTCAGCGACTAGGGCGTTGTAACCGGCGCTCTCAACGGTTTCAACGATGGCTCGCAACCCTGTAACATTCGGCAGGTGGGTCACGGTGAGGCGGGAAGTGCTAAGCGCAAGCCTCGCGCTGTTGATGCCAGGGAGTGCGGTTAATCTCTCCTCGAGGGACTTTGCGGCGGCCGCGTCCAGGGACCCATAAATTTTGAACTGGGCCGTCGACGCGCCACTCCCCTGATCCAGCGAATCGAAAATGGTCGAGAGAATCTTGGCGTCAAAGCCCCGGTCCTCAATGATCTCGACGATCTTGTCTGACGAGAGCTTGGTTGGGTCATGCGTGATGACCGCCCTTTCTGCGAGCAAGCTGATATTGAAACGCAGGAGCCCGTCGATGTTCTTGAACCCTTCCTCAACGGCTGAGGTGCATGCGCCACACGTCATCCCCTCAATTGCCACGGTAGTGGTGGAGGTCGACGCAGTCTTCGTACTTTCAGCCCCTATCTTTGCCTCTGGTCCCTTTTCGTTGCTTTCAATAACCTCGGCGTCGAACCCCCGGTCCTCGATGATTTCACAGATCGCCTCTGCAGCCAGGAGCGTGGGATCGTGTTCAATCACAGCCCGTTCTGAGAGCAACGATATGCTGAAATGCTTGACACCCGCAACGTCCTTGAACCCGCCTTCTACCGCCGATGTGCACGCGCCGCACGTCATACCCTTGATTCCCACCGTTGTAACCATCAAGGCCGGTCCATTGTCGGCGGGGAAGTCGCCGAACGAGGCGCGGGGGGCAACTGGCGAAGGTAAATCTGTCGACAAGACTTCGGCATCGAAACCGCGGTCCTCTATGATCTCTCGTATCCTGTCGGCGGAGATCCGTTGGGGATCATGCATCACAACCGCGCGTTCCATCACCAGACTAACCGAGACACTGCCAACGCCATCGACACCTTTGAAGCCTGCTTCGGCCGCCGAGGTACATGCGCCGCAACTGTAATAACACGTTAGCTTTGAGAGCCACTTTGGCCGCATGCGATGGCGACGGCGACGGCGACGGCAACTCACGTCATTCCCTCCACCTTGAGAGTTGTGGTCGCCATGTGTGCCGGTGGCGCTGCCAGCGACACCTGAAGATTTGCGGGGGCCATCTTGGGCTGTCCCCTGAAGCTGCTCGAGTCTATTGCGCTTCCGAGGAACCAGCCGCAGCAGCACAGAAGCGGCGGGTGCACCGGTGCGGCGTTGATATTCGAGGTCGCTCGATCGCTCGACCGGAAACCGTCGCTATAACATTGGGAGGGGCGTCGTCGTGTTGGGAATCGCTTCTTGGCTAATAACGAGGAAGCAGAACAGGCCAACTTCCAGCGATGGCGGTTCGCTCTGTACTTTTTGAACGACGGAGCGGAAGAAGGGACTGCGAGAAGCCAGATAGTGTGTGGTATTTGATGGAGGAACAGCTCCGCTGCGGCAGCGGCGGAACCGAGTTTGTCAGCCCATTTGGGCTTAGGTTAAGTCAGATTCGAAGGCCCCCCTGGTGGGGTATGACAGCGGGCACGGTCTTTGACACTGTGAAACTGGAACTGCCGGAGCTCAAAGTTGAAACTCTCGCTGCCACGCTAGATTGGACAGCTTGTTCCCTGCTTTCGGGAAAAGTTTAGAATGGACCCGTCCGGTCTGGATGGTCAAAACTGGTCTTCATTTATTAGGTTGAATTAAAGCCAAGAACATGCAGCCACAGCCATATATGCCAGCACTGCGTGCTGAATACATAACGTCCATAATTACCTCTACACTACAGTGGCACTCCGCTGGTAGCGCTCTTGTAGCTGACAGCGCACCGCGCTGTGTCCTGAAGTGAGAGCCCTCAGCATTTGAGAAATAAGCAAAGGCGCAAGCCTTAACATCATTTCCGTATTCTTGCCAGAATGGCCGTGATCCTCGTGGCTAAAGAAAACGTGTCCTGATTGCGTCAGACGACGTGCTTGCCGAGCAGCCCATCACTGCCGAAGGTGGCATTTACGAGGCGATACACTATTCTATTGTTGGTGGTCACCACACCCATCCGGCCTGTTCACGGGCGATGATAATTCAATAGTCTTGTCAATTTCATCCTGTCCTGTCTTAGCCAACCTGCTGTTCCGCGGGGGGATAGACACCTGCAGACGGGACGATTGCACCATCGGAAAAGCGCACAGTGTGGCCCCAGCGGAAGCACCTTAGCGCGGGAGGGAGCTCGCGGCGGGAGTGCAAGGGGGGGAGGACCCCTCCGAAGTTTCCGCCCAGGTCTTGCAGGATGGAGTGTACTGTACCGCGCTAGCATCGCATGGGCAAAGCGGATGGTCAAACCCGAGCAAGCAGGCCGGGCCTTGCAGTGGTTGCTTGGCGGCCAGGAGGGTCCCGAGTCGGCGTCAAACAGATCTGAAGCAACCCTGTTGCAAATCGCAAAACACTGGGCCATAAAAAAAATGAAGCGGCAGCAATCTCGCGGGGGTTGAAAGGACTCGATGGCAGCCCTTTGCTTTTTCGTACTGTGGGCGAACTTGGCGCTGCCGATCAGGGACTTTCCGGATCGGCACGTGTTGCGATGGTGATGACGCATCGATTTGTTGATGAGCGTGCAGTGATCTGAATCCAGGTCAGCCTTACCCCAGGAGGCTTGACTTTAGTGTAGCTGTGCCCCACCAGCAAGGCTGCAACCCACACCGAGCACAGCAACAACGGACGACAGGCCGACTCCGAACGGATTCTCGACCCCGCGATTTGACAAAAAGAACTGTGTCCCACAACCAATCACCAGAGATTGAGAACGACGAACTTCCGATCGAACACCATGGAGCAGACCAAAGCTTTTAATGCCCTCGAGGTGTGTCCTCATGCTCCTAGCTTCCCCGCCTTTTCCCTCGCTAGAATCTTCGCATCTGTCGCACCTTCTCCGCTCGACGACTATCGCGGTTACTATTGATTGGATCATGTATAAATCGATAACTAATGTTCACGCCAGCCTTTCTTGGCTCTCAGCAAATCTGCCACTTCGCCTCGGGCCGCAGCCGACCTGATCGTCCGTGCGACCTCCGCGCCCAATACATACATCTTCACCGAGCTGCTCCAGACCCCCCAGATCCAGGCTCTCGCCACGTCCGACGAGTTTTCGCCATACCTGACAGTTCTCCGGATCTTCTGCCATGGCACCTACTCCTCCTACACCTCCACGCCCGGCCTTCCCGAGCTCAATGACGCCCAGCGCCTCAAGCTTCGCCAGCTCTCCCTGCTGACCCTTGCCAAAAAGGATGGCACCAGCAACAATGCCTCTTCTCCAGCACTAGATTACGCGTCCCTCCAGACGGCCCTCGACCTCCCTAGCCGCCAGGCCCTCGAGGAATTGGTGATCAGCGCAATCTACGCCGGCCTCGTCAAGGCCCAGCTCAACCCCAAGGACTCCCGCGTGCGGATTGACAGCGTCTCTCCGCTCCGCGACGTCGCCCCCACAGCGATCGGCAGCCTCCTCTCAAGTCTAAAAGCCTGGGCCGGACGGTGCGACGCGACTCTTGAGTCTCTCTCTTGCCAGATGGCCCAGCTCCGAGCCGAGGCCGATCGCCGCGCGGCACGCACAACCGCCCGCGCCCGCGAGGTAGAGTCGCTGGTAGAGTCGCTGGTAGAGAAGGAGAAAACGGGTGGGCATGCCCTTGCTTGTACTAGCACATCATTTCTACCCCCTGCTTCTCTTGCGGGTGTGGCTGCTGCGAATTCTGCTGCCCCTCGCAAGAGTAGTACCTGCAATATCAATACAATCCCCTCCATCCACCACGCTGGTTCGAACTTGAACCGTGGCGACGGTGGCGTCGGCAACGATAACAATCATAACAACAATACCTTTCCCTCCAACACAACTACCACCACCATCACCACCACCACTACTACTACCAACACGGATGTGAATAGCCTGCTGACGGTTGGCGGTGGCAGCAGCAGTTCCCTTGCCCCAGGGGCACCAGGCGCAACACTCGCAGACTACGTCGGCAGCGGCACCACGACGGGGTCCCAAGTGAGATCGGCAGTGAAGCGTGGTAGCGGGCAGATGGACGCCAGCGACTCGGACACCGACGGTACAGATGTGGGAGACAGCATAGACATGGATGACGGAGATGACGGTTTGCATGATGGGCAAAAGAGGGCAAGCAGACGGAAGTTGGAAGCGTAGAATTTCGAATCTTTCATGGTATCAAGACTTAGCATGGGAAAGGGCTTTGAGCATGGGCATCTGAGTAATGAATTGATGAAACAGGAAGGGAGAGCAATAGAGCATCACAGGCACGAAGATTATGAGAATTGGGTTCCATGCTATATGATTCAGCGCAATTGCAACTAGCTCATCCGGTTAGCACCCCCATCATGGACTGAACGGCCCGCCATGTTGGGTATTAATATGTGGTACATCGGCGGTGGCGGCAAAGAAGAAAGCCATAGGAACGAAAGAAACCATCGAGCAACAAGAAAATTGCCGGGATCCGGTTTCCGTGGAAACGCAACCCCTATGCTGCGAAAGGAAATGGAAATGGAATATTGCTGAAGAAGCACGCCGTATCCTGAACACCAACCGAGCCCTTTATCCAGCGCCTTCTGTAATTAATGCTGAGTTCCCACGTCCTCTTTAGCTCCCTTGTACGCTGCTAGAAACTAGAAAGACATCGTGACGGTCGTGATTGAAAGCCTCCCCTGGTTCCAGCAAAAAACTGGATTGGTGCGTAAGGTTTCCAGCCTAAGGTAGCCAGTATGAGCCGATCAAGTCGGGAGCGAGGCCAGCTCACAAACTCCCGTGAGCTCGAATCATCCTTTTCCCTCAGAGCCGCTTGCCCGGAACCAGGATAAAGAGAACGCAGAGCGCTGCGTCGACGAGGACCGTCACGCCCAGAACCATGAGCGACCGGCGAGCGAGAAGCTTCCGGACGTAGGGCTCCCGCATTCGGGAGAAGTTGAACGGTGTGTACTCGCTGAGCCCGATGAGGGCGAGAATAGGGTCGAGTGAATACTGGTAGGAGGCGAGGCAATAAACACCAACCGTGAAAGGTAAGATGAGCTTATAAAAATTAGCGGAACTCCAGTGAAGATGGGAAACATAATTGAAGGCTTACCCAAAGCCTTTCCATCCGAGACTCGTCGAGAAATATCAGGATAAACGCAGCCCAAAAGCCACCAAACATGGACACAAGTCCGATGATTAGACGCATGATTAATGTTGGCGGGATCAAGTTGCCAAGCGCCTTCATTCTCAGAAACCCAGGAAAAGCATCGCGCTCCATCGCTTGGAAGACATAGTCCTTAGCCACATCAAATACCTCGGGATCGTCCCTTCCGAATTCCTCGATGGCTGTTGTGACATCCTGAGTGATTGAGCCCGGCAGGGTGATTTCGCGTTCGGCGCCTGGGAGGAGGAATGTATAAAGAATCTTCTCGGCAGAAGCCCTTATGTCTTGGCGCGCAACGGTGCGAGGCGGAGAGTTTGAATCGGTATTGAACTCGCGCGGTGTGCTGATATTCGTGCTCAAGCGGTTCTGCCTGGGATCGCTGCTGGCGGGAGAATCGTGGTGATCGCGATCTTCACGTAGAAAAGCTGACATTTGTGCATCCTGATCCTTTTCCTTCTCCGTCGCATACATTGACGGCCCGGGGGCTGAGTAGCTTAGGTCACCGAGACCTTCTAGGATACCGGATGACCGCTTAGAGCTCCTTTCCGGATCGGGAGTGCCCACGAGGACGGACCGACGAAGCTCACGCACATAGTGACGGCACAGGGACATGTGCTGTGCGACATCAAGCCTAATATAGGGTTAGATTTCTCGAATATCCATACACGGGTTGCCAATTAAACGGACCAAAAATCGAGATAGTCAACAGAGCGCTGTTGGTCTCTCATGTAAATGTAGAACGAAAATAAATCAACCGGCGGGAGAGTCCGACGACTGAGCACCTCGAAGAGCGTCGGCAGTCGATTCCGCGGGTAGTCGGGCTGCGGAGAGGGATTTGCCGGCGGCTGATCGGCCATCTTGACTGGAGCTTGAATTGACGGTCGATTCAATGGTGATCGGCGTGAGAATGGCCTGGTAGTTTTGAAATAAGAAAGGAATGTAAAAGATCGGAAGTCGAAGCGCGTCCAAGTTTGCCCTTATAACCTCTTGTAGCGGGTTGTGGCAGCGATCGAATGCATGCGGCCACCGAGGAAATTGCGATGGTGTCGCAGAGTGATGTTGTCAAACGGAGACTGGGGTTGTTTCGCGAGGCGGGGAAAAGGACGACTTCTTGCTGGTTCAGCAGCAAAACGAATGTATTGCACGCGCAGCGTACGGATGAAGTTCTGTTGTAGTGGGCGATGATGGCTTATTTGGCTTGAGTCCTGGAGGAGCTCGAATGAACACACTCGAGGCGCGGTTGCCCCCTGCGATGCGAGAACGTCTGATGAGCAAAGAGTGGGTCTGGCTAACGAAGAGCTAAAATTGGGTGGAGTCGCGACCGTTCGTTCAGGTTAGAGCTTAATGCAGGCACTTTCGCTACCTTGGCAGCTGGCTATCAGTGGCAGCTCGAGCCACATCTACCAAGCCACAGTGGAAAACGGGGCTGGCACCTAAGTCGAAGGCGCCTTTCCACTTTAGGGCAGTTACGCGAGGACTCTGAGCCCAGGCCCGCACTTTCGCAGAATTCGCGGAAAAAACCAATGCAAAATTGCCAGAGGTAGGTTTATCGAAACCCAGCCAAACCGACGATTCCTCGACACCTCTCAAACGACTCCGAGTGCACGAGATCCAGCCGTCGCCAAAGTACGTAATAACGCCCTCTATCCTCTCTCGATTTGGCGAAGCAGGCCATTTTCATTCTTCTCCTGCGGCATCACGCCTCGAAAACAAACGCCCGCTAACGAATTGCTGCCAGAATGTCGTCCCAGAAGCCCTCAGGCAAGGCCGGCCGCTCGGCCATCGCCGACGTGGTCGCCCGCGAGTACACCATTCACATGCACAAGCGCGTATGTGATGAAATATCCTACCGCTGAGGTTCATGCCGTGCAGTTGTTCTGACCGCGTGTGTGTAGCTTCACGGTGTTACCTTCAAGAAGAGGGCCCCGCGTGCGATCAAGGAGATCAAGGCGTTTGCTGCCAAGGCTATGGTACGTTCGAACACGACACCAATCCGACGATTTCGAGTCTCGAGCAGAGCTACCCTAGTTTCGACCCGGTCGATCGGGTTGGCGGAAGGACGAGCAGGAGGCTGACAGAGATGGCATTAGGGCACCTCGGACGTCCGCCTGGACCCCCAGCTGAACAAGAAGGTCTGGGAGCAGGGTGTCAAGGGTGTTAGCTACAGGCTCCGCGTCCGCATCTCCCGGAGGCGTAACGACGAAGAGGGTGCCAAGGAGAAGCTCTACAGCTACGTGCAGGCCGTCAACGTCAAGAACCCCAAGGGTCTGCACACGGTTGTCGTCGAGGAGTAAAGGTTGACAACATAACCGGGGGAATCGAGATTGGGCCGTGGTTCGGTTTCATGGCGGCATTGGGCTTTTCCGGAGTTTTCGCATGGCATCTAGCTTCCTATTACGAATACATGGGTTCGTAACATACGGCACCTTCGATACCAACAACCATTTCAAACAACGGTCAAGGCGCAGCGGGGGCTGGAAGGGGGTTCGGTCGGAAAACTACCAGAGTGATGCGCTGGGATTATCTCGCTCATGGACAACCAATTGTCCATTTCAAAGCCAATGCTTGATGTACTTCAGCCTGCGCCAATAGCAGACAACGAAGGGGATATCCATGAACCAGTCCGCCCTGGCATCGAAATCCTAACCAGGAACCAATACTCCGTGGGGTGCAAAGCCTGAAAACAAACTCCATTCTCCGTGACCAACCCGTAAAATGTGAAGCTCTGGGCCCAGATAACGTCTCGTTCAGTCGTCCTCAACATCCTTATGGCGGTCCATAACCTTGGTCTTGAACAGCGCTGGGTCCTTGTCCCATAGCTCTGCAGCCTCGCCGTTTAGCGGAGAAGCACTGCGAAAAAAAAAATTAGCGCCAGCTCCTCCAATTGAGTAAGCAAACGTGAGCCTCGTACTTGTTGGGTTCTCCGAGCAGAGACTGCAGACTCAGCAACACGGTCTGGATGTTGTATGCCGCGGTCCACTTGTCCTTCAGGATGTCCAGGCAAATCCGTCCCGAGAAATCGACATTGGGGTGGTAAATGGGTGTCCGGAAGAGCACGGTTGGGGGCGCGTAGGGATAGTTGGACGGAAACTCAAAGCTGAGTTTAAATGTGAGCCCCGAGTAGGGCGTGTCGTCGGGACCCTCAATCGTAGCCCGCCAGGAGAGCAGGTTGCCGTCGGCAGAGGGAAAGGCGGACACCCCCGGCGCTGGCGATGTCATGAGCTGCATAAGCTCCGTCTGCAACCTGCAGGCCTCTCTTGTTAGCCATGCGCCGCCCTCCTCACTGCCGCAGCCGTTCCGGTTCTCTCTCCACCTCGCACCCAAAACTCACCTCTTCGCGGCATTCTGACCCGGTTCGGCATTTTTCCTTGCGCCGCTGAGTTTGTTGGCTTGGACGCCGCCAGGAGCGGCACTGTGACTGTCTTCTGCAAAGGACATGGTGGTCTGAAGTTGACGGCCAGCTGAGTGGGCGACGGCCAAGCAAATGAGAAGTTTGCGTAAAAGAGGAGTCTAAAGCAGGATGCCTTTGACAGATACTGCTAAGGAAAATAGGATCAATACCTAGGCTCGTGGGCGCGGATGAAGATGGATTGTAGGGAAATGTGAATTCCGTACCTGAAACAGAAAGACGACGAGCGTCCGGTCGTCTATTTCAAAAAGTGCAAGCTTAGAATCACTGGAAAGAGCTGAAAGCTAACCGGGTTGGCACCTGTTGCTGTTGAGGGAAGGAAGGCGGCGTCACGGGTGGCAGTGAGAGAGAGCGCATCCAGATTCGGGCAGGAATGTTTACACTCCGCCCACAGCAGGACCTGACTTTGGCGCCCCCACCAACGCCTAGGTGACGAATGGAGCCCCTCTAGCAACCACGACAGGCGGGGCCTGGTCCGGGCGCCAACCTCACCCTAAACCCAGCTTCAGGCCAGGCTCCCTGTGACCACGCGTTGCAGCTTTGGGGTTGGACCCAAATGAGTCCTCGTTGCTGCCTGCGCCCCAAAAATATTGCCCCATTCAAATCCATCCCGATTGATGAAGTCCACCTGATCTCGAGTCACTTAACGCGAGCAACACGCGTCTCGAGATTCAAACGCGTCTTAAACGGCCACAATGGTGAGTGTCCTCTCCCCACATGAGCCCATTCGGAGGCTTTTCAATTGTAAAATCTTTCATTGTTTTTCTTTGCCATTGAGTGCAATGCATTGCTTATTTTCGTGGTTTCAATTGTTTGTTTTTTTTTTCCATCGCCGCAGCCCATTGTTGACGTTGGCGGGGGGTGTCTCCGGGTATTTCTGCTTGAAGAGAGCCTAAAAACGTTCTCAACCTTGAATGAGGGAACATCAGCTAAACGAACAAAAGATGCAACAGTCTCAATTGGATCCTCTCCCAAATGACCTCCCCTTCAGGATCATCTCCAAGACGATCGGGAGGGGCGCATATGCATCGTGAGAGAGCTCTCCCCGCACCCACTTAGACGCCTCGCCGGAGCGCCCCACACTAACAGGATCTCCAGCATCAAGAAGGCCATACCACTCGATGCGCCGTCACCTGTGTTTGCCGTCAAGCTCATCCACAAGGGCTATGCGGTCAGACAGGGCCGCATTTCTGCAAAGCAGATTGCCATGGAGGTGTCTCTGCACTCGCACATTGGCCAGCATCCAAACATCATCGAATGGTTCGCCACAGGCGAGGACGCCGTGTGGAGGTGGATTGCCATGGAGTTTGCCGAGGGGGGCGACCTCTTTGACAAAATTGAGGCAGATGTTGGCGTGCAGGAGGATATTGCCCATCTCTACTTTCTGCAGCTGATCAGCGGTGTCAGCTTCATGCACTCCAAAGGCGTCGCTCACCGCGATCTCAAGCCCGAAAACATTCTCCTCTCAGAAAGCGGCAACCTCAAGATCGCAGACTTTGGCATGGCGACCATGTTCGAGTACAAGGGAGCAAGAAAGCAAAGCAGCACCATGTGCGGAAGCCCGCCTTATATCGCTCCCGAGGTGCTTCAGTGCGCCAGGCAGGATAGGAAGCCGGGGGATGTGGCTAAGTACTCTGCCGATCTCGTCGATATCTGGTCGTGCGGTGTCATCCTGTTCGTTCTCCTTGTCGGCAACACGCCATGGGACGAGCCTACCTCGGGGAGTTGGGAGTTCCAAGAGTACGTACGAACCAGTGGCCGCAGTACCGACTCGCTCTGGGGGAGGGTACCTGTTGACGCCCTGTCACTGCTCCGGGGTATGATGAACATCGAGGCGAACAAACGATTCTCGTTTGCTCAAATCCGCCAGCACCCCTGGTACACACGGCGCAATCCCCTCCTGACATCGGACGGCAAGATTTCGGACCAGGTCGCGCTCGCCGCGCAGATGCTCGCCGGCCTGCGCATCGACCTCAACGCTGAGCCGACCCCGTCTCAGCGCCAATCCCAGCCCGAAGCAATGGAAATTGACGCCCACTCTGCCCATGACTGGGCCTCCAAACTCCCGGCCACTCAACCCGAAACACCCATCAGCGACGTGCTCTTCGACTGGGAGCGGCCCGCACCCCGCACCATCTTAGGAGGCGCCTACGCCATCTCCTCGACCCAGCCGCTCACCACGACCTCCTCCCTCCGAACAGCAGCGGCAGGAAACTACAACAATCAGGGATTCACCGCCACTGGCTTCTCGTCATCCGCCCTTGAGGCCCTCGCCGACGAGCCGACAATGAGCCAATTCTCGCAGACGCCGGGGGTGCCGCTCTCGCTGACCCAACACGCCCGCCGCTTCCGCGACGTGGTCCCGTCGTACTCGCTCACGCGCTTCTTCTCGGCCGTGCCCCCTTCCTTGCTCGTCCAGATGCTGCACGACGCCCTGCACCAGCTCAACGTGCCGCTGCCACCCCCGTCGCGGACCACGACTTCTGCTGCGGGAGGGCCGACAGACCATCAACCGCAGCAACAAGGTGGGGAGCACATCGCGACCATCAAGGTGCGCACTCTGGACGGCAGGCGGCAGGGCCTGCACGGCGATGTGCTGGTGGATCGGTTCCGGCTGCTGTCCTCGCCGGCTGGGGCCGGGGTGGGTGAGGATGGAGAGGAAGGCGAACTGGAGCTGCTTGAGGTGAGGTTCGTCAAGATCAAGGGCGATCCGCTGGAGTGGAGGCGCTTCTTCAAAAAGGTCGCCTTGCTCTGTCGAGATGCCGTGTACAGTGGTGACGGGGGCGGGACTGGGGGGTTGGGCGGGCGAGCGTAGGGGGCGGTTATTAATGATAGTGAGGGTAAGGAGGACAATCATAATGATGAGCATGATGTAAGGAAGAAAGCAAAGTGGACGGATTTTAATAGGTCATTACGGGTCTGGGAAATGATGGATTTTGGGTGGTGGGCGTATTGGGTGTGATGAGCAGGCGGCCAGTTTGGTAATTCTGTGTGTTGGGTTATTGTATGGAAACTATGTCTAAAGTTGTATGACGTGCGGGCTGGATAGGACAATTGTCGGAGAATGCGGTTTATGGGTCATGATGTCGTAGAACAGCAAACCGCAGAGTGGAAATCCGTGAGATATACGAAGTTAGAGAGCGCTCCGGAGTTCCAGTATATTAATATGTACATGCTATGCCATTGCCAGCGCAACACGGAAATATCTATGTCAATTCAATGTGCCGAAGCAGCGGTTCAGCGAACCGTGTTATTCCAGGACTGGACCGTTTCCCTTCCGCAGCCCATACCCGGCCGTTGGCCAGATGTTTAGGAGGTAATCGCTTGTCGTTCCTCCATACGATCAGCTAGCCCAGTTCCCAGCGGAGATGAAGCTGGGTATGGGACAGAGAGCGCGGTCCCACAGACGCCCACCGCAGATGCGCACCTATTTATACCAAACATCTTTGTACGCCGTCGCTATGCAACCACCATCCCTCCACGCGATACACAAAGCAGTGACAAGTGTAAGAAAACGTGAGAGTGTGCTTGGGAGAGGCCGTGTGATACCTTTCCATTATGGCCCCAGCCCCGTGGGATGTATACAAACGTAGGGCGCCGGTGTCTCGTCACCAGTGTAGACGTAAAGGGGCCGGCCGCCGCGGTTTTGTCTTCTCCAAATACTGTTGTTGCTATTGTAGTTGTAGTCGTAGTTGTTGTTGTTGTTCTTGTTCATGCTATTGATGCCATCAGCTCCGTTGTTGTAGTGTACCGTCTCCCAACTGGGACTAGCAGGCCTGGGGCTTCTTGCAAAGCTGCTGCGCCGAAAGTGTAACGCCTCCCTAATTGGAGTGCCGGGTCTCGAGCTCGGCGAGCTGACGCGCCCAGAGTAGAACGCCTCCCGAGTCGGGGTTCCGGGCCGGGGACTGAGAGAACTTCCCCGGGAAAAGTAGGCAACATCTTGAGTGGGTTGACCATGAGCATCGCCGCCTCTAAACCACGCCACCTTTTGAATTCCAGTACCAGGGCCTGCAGCAGCAGTAGTACCAGCACCAGCGTACTCCTCTTGCTCCGCTGCCATGCCCGAACAAGGGTAGACATTGACCGGCACACCAAGCCTCCCAGCTCCATTCCCACCCTGACCGCTTAACCAGCTTCCATTCTCCTTCTCTAGCCGCCGCCACTCCTTCTCTTCCTCCTCGGGACGGCGACGATGACGGCCTCCCGGGCCCCCGACGCGAAACAAGTCCAGGTCCGCCTCGACTCTCCTCAGGTACAGGCCGGCCTCCTCCCCGACCCAGTCGTCCATGAGGGCCGCGATGTCGCGGAACCCGGGCGTGTGGCCGCCGCACCCGCGCGCGCGGAAGCCGCAGCAGATGAAGAGGTAGCAGTGGATGAGCTCGTGCAAGAAGGTGCTGATGAGCAAGCGGCGACTGTAGCGGGGGTCATCGCGCAGAACCGGGGCAGACAGGACGACGAGGGTTTCGAAGCCGCGCCGGTGGTGGCGGCGGAGGGCCGTGGTACCGATAACGCCGCCATGGCCTTGGCCGTGGCCGTGTCCGTAATCAAAGCGCGCGCTCGAGGCGTGCGACCAGTCCCACGTCACGCGCTGGCTGAGCCGGCCGTTGAAAAAGATTTCGTTGGCTGCCGAGAAGATGGACTCGAGCGCGTCATTGTCAAGCGGGTACTCCCCTTCTTCTCCGTATTCCTCGTCATCGTCTTCGATTCCTAGATGTTGCTGTCCTTCATCCTCTACTTGGCCGTGACCACCGTGACGGCGGCCGTGAGAATACGAGTGTGATGGGTGGTGGTTATGGCGACGCCGCTGTGGTGGAAGTGACCGCGGCTTGATGATGTTCCGGAGGATGCGCTCGTGCTTAGAGTCTGGATTGCGCCGGCGAAAAGCGGCCAGGTGGCCACGCACGCGTTGGGCGGCCTCGTGGTCCTCCAGCAGCTCCGTCGATGCGCACCGTTCGGTGGGGTCCGGGCGGATGGAATGGCCCGAGGCGGTCCGTTCCATCACGGCAGAAGTAGCAGCGGTACTGCTGGCCACCTCTGGGGAGGCGAAGCGAGCGCATGGCGAGGGATAGCGGTGATGTGGACGGTGAGGATCAGGCTGGTAGAGTGGCGGATAGTTGGGGGGCGGGTCAGCTGCCCTGAAGGCGACCGGGCCGGCAAACTGAGTGTGTTGAACGTATCTCGGCCTCTTGTGCCTCGAGTTCAAAGCATGATCATCGTCGGCAAAGTCGGTATTTCCTCGCTTGTTCGGGTAGTAGGGGCTGCCAGAAAGATGGGAGGGCGGGTAACCGTCCCCGCCTGTCCCCGGCAGTGCCATCGGACATGCTCAGGGGGGGAGCACACAGAAAGAGAGTGTGTCGCCGTGTTACAAGACCGAAGTGTGAGCCTTTCGGGACAAAGCCGTGAGCCCGAAACGCAGGGACGGTAAATAAGCGAAGTAGGATATCAGGGTGTGGCAAGAGGGCCCGGTTGACAGTGGCATTCAAAGAAGCAAAACAAAACGAGAAGACTGCCAAAGGTGGCGGCGCTCCGAAGGCCGCATCAGAACGTAAACCGTCTAACTCGCCGATCCGATCGGGAGAATGGATCAGCGAAGGCAGAGGGTTAGAAGACGAGTGCCGTTTTAACGGTTGCAAAAGGAGATGGAACCCGCCTCGCTGGAAATCCGGGTGGAAAACCGATCTTCAAGTGGCCACTCTGGTAGCCAATCTACCTTCGTACCTAAGTGTGGCCCCTTTTCCCGATGTGCATCCCCAATCGGAGAGTAGGGCGCCAGAACTAAAAAGGATGCAAGAAACATGGACGCCGCTTGACGGTCCAAGTTGGCATCGCAGGCCCCGGCAGGTGATGGAGAAACGAAGTCTGGGGCCGTCAGATTCATCCCCTGGCGAACTGGCGGTCTGCGAGTTCAGGGTCGGTTTCCTCTTAGAACCCGAGAGCGCGCCGCCAAGAAGACGGAAACAATACAAAGGACAGAGCGTTGTCAAGCGCTCAGCAAGTCAGCGGTGTGCTGTCCATACGAGTGCCACAGAAGTGTATGCGTCTACGCCCCCCGCATACTAAGTACCCAGTGTGTTGCAGTAGCGGCGTAGACCGTCCTCTTTCCGGAGTGACGGCTGAGGGTGAGTGATTTGCTAGGGCTGAGAGATACAGGGTGGAACAAGACGCGGGATTTGAGTGGCAGATCTGACGAACACCGTGTTTGGGGTCTGCAACTTTAGAAATGAGCGAGAAAAAAAAAACAAAAAGGGGGGGGGGGGGCAAAAACGGCCAAACAGCCTCGCAAGAATAACATCGAGCAAGTGTCCCAATGACAAAGACAAGGCTTTCCTGCACGCCTTCTCCATCCCAAGCAATCAAGCTCGACCCAAAAGCGAGAGAAAGCGGACAACATGGGAACCCTGCGTCTCAGCATGACGGCGATTGGTTGCGAGGCTGCCGGGCCCCGAGCGGATTGGCCGCCTCAGCTTTTCGGACCTGCTCCGTGGTTCCACAGATGAGAGAGTTCCTCGTGCGTCCAATGCTGCCCTGCCCTCCGAGGCTGTCCACGACGCCGTCCGGAGTCAACATTGTGCTTGGTGATCCTTCGCGTTGCAACTTGCAACCCGCAATTAGCGTTGCAACAGCGACAACTGGGTTCATCCAACAGCAACTCTCAATCATATGCCATAACCAAAAGAGAAACGAAAGAGGGGGGTATATATGTCATTCAAACCCAGCAAACAGAACTGCCGGCAAACGCAATCCAAGCAATCCGGGCCGTACACGTGCCTCCGCTTGATCCAGCGATCGGCCGCCCTGGACAGCCTGTCCCCATCCGACAAAGAAAAAAACGCCAATCATCCAAGTCCCGTGGCTCCATAACCTGTAGCAACCGTGGCTGCTCCTCTCCATCGTGGACAATACGCAGGAGCTCGTCTCCACATTCGACCGTCATGCACCACCCCTACAACGAAGCAGGTTGGAGTCCGCTATCCAGCCCTAGATTTCTCACGAGCCTAACGTCGTCCGCCTGCTTTTCGAGCGCCCGTCGCATCATCACGTTGTACTCGCTCTCCGCGGCCGCCAGCGCCTCGGCCTCTGGCGTTGCCCCGTCCCTTCCTTGCTCCTCGAAGTCCTCCGCCGTGAAGCCCGGGCGGGCAGAAAAGGTAACCAGCCCCAACTTGTCGCCCGTCCAGAAAAGCAAGTCATTGCTATTTCTCCCCTGTTCGCTGCTGCTGCTGCTGCTGCTGCTACTGCTGCTGCGGTAGTTGTTGTCGTCGTCGTCGGGGCTTCCAACCACGGGGGCAGCCGGCCGGATAGGGAGTAGCTTCCGGGCGATATCATCGGATCCGGGCATGGACGAGAAGATGGACGGACCCTCGTGAATCCGCTCGCTATGGCCGATGCGGCAGCGGCGCACCTCGGTGAAGCCGTCGCGCTCGAACCACTTTATGTAGCCGGACCCGTCCGAGAAGGCGATGCGCGTCCCATGGTTGACGACCGACATAAGCTTGGACTGCGAACACGTCTGTCGGTTCTTGAACGCCGAGTTCTGAAGCCCGCCGGGCGCTCTCGTGTTGTGCGTGGCTGCCGTCGTCGGGGTCAGCCCGTAAAGTTCGAGCGATCCCTTCGTGTTGTACTCGCCGCAGGCGATCAGTGTCCGGCCTCCGGTGACGCTCTTAGACGCTTCGACCTGTTCCAGAGATAGCGCGCCCTTGCGCCGCAGCTCGCTGTCGAGCGTTGAGAAGGGGTACGGGAGAGAGGTCAGGGCGCAAAGCCGGGCTCCCGAGTGGATAGAACCCCGGATGGAGGGAAATTTGCGCCGGTCATAGTGCAAAATGTTAGAGAACCGGCCTGCCACGTAGATGTCGTCGGATAAGTCTGCTTCCTGGCCGGCTTGTTGGAGATGGAGGATGCTCAGCGGGCCCGGCTGGGACAGCGGTGCGTAGGGGGGTAGCGGCTCGTCATCGAAGATGTGCCGGAGGCTGCGCTCGTAAAACTCGTTGGCCCCCCTCCTGTCGAAGCCATCGATTATCTCGTTCTGGTCGTTTCGCGGCGGCTTGCGTGCTCGGTAGTCGTGTAAGTGGATGCCAAGACTAGTTCCGACAGTGAGGGGGACAGTCGGGCTCGCCGCGGATAGTGCAGTGATAGACCACGGAAAAGACTCGCAGTCGACAACCGACAGGCGCCGCAGGTCGACCTCGATCAGATCTGAATTTTTTGTAAGCCATTTCGTTCGTAAAACCACCGGGTTACCATTTCACTTACGGCTCTGCACAGCAAAAAAAGCCCTGTGCAGCCGACTATCCACGCTTACACATTCTGTCACTCCGGAGTCGATCCTCTTGGACCGCCTGCGATTGTCCGCGCTGGGACCGTCAATGAATAAGATGCCCGGTCGACTCCTCGCGACGAGAGCCCCGCGCTTCCCCCTCGAACCGACCACGTCCCACAATGCCACGCTCCCGTCATCCAGCGGCGACACCGCCAGCACCGCCTCACCGGCTTCGCCATCCGGGTAGTACAGCGCGACCCCACGAGCCTCGACCAGCTCGGCCACCGACGCGGGCGATGCGGGCTTTCGCCCGTCCTCATAGGCGTACTGCATCCAGTTGATGGCGACGGGCCCGTGCCGCTGTATGTACTCGTCGTACCACGACACCCGCTCTGATGGGAAACACGGGTCCCAGTTGGCCATGATGCGCACGCGCTCGCGCTCGCTCGTCTCGCCGCCGCTCAGGACAGACGAGACCGTCGTCGGGTTAGTATAGTGGAGCGGCCGTGTGGCGGCGTTGGGCCCCCCACTGCCGTCGTCGCCGTTATCGCCGAGTGTCGGTGCGTGAGCCCCGTTCCCGTTGACGCTGGTGCCGTTGCTGAGCCAGGATCGCGGAGGCGGTGGCCCCTCGCGGTCAGCTACCGGAACCCCCAATAATTGGCGCCGTCGATCGAGGGTCTCCAGGAAGGTCGACTCTTCCAAACAGCGGGCGCGCCAGAAGCTGTTGTCGCGGGCAAGATTGTAGAAGGCGCGCGAGACCAGTTGGAGGGTGGTGATTTCTGGGGGTTCGAGAACTGCGATGTACCGAACGATAACGGTTAGCACACTGGTCGTCTTGCCCTGATTGCTGGGACGGTGGTGAACCGTGAATGGTGAGTGCTAGGGACAAGGGTTGCTTACATGAGAGAATGAGGAGGAGCACCTCCCCTGGAAGTTGATCCATTGTTCGAGTTATTGGGTTCTCAGAAAATCTGAGGATTGACCAGCAGCTGCTCACGGGTGATTGCAAGGTCACAGCGTTTGTAGTTCCTAAGCTCCCACTTCCGTAGTGGGGATCAGAGGATGACAAAAAGAAACACCTGGATGTTGTAAGAACTTAAAAGGGCAATCTCGCCCAGTCACAGCAGTCTAGACTTTTAGCTCTCCGAATTACAGGATGGCAAGGGATCCAGTCGTGAGACGCCGGGCCACATGGGGTTCCACAGCCCGGAATCGGTTCTCGAGCGGCGGGCAAACTGGATCCAGTTGTGGCGATCGGCGGAAATAGCGGGGCATCGACGCGGGGGATGTGCCAAGCGTCACCATGGTCTTATCGATAAGCCTTTTCTGACTTCAGCTGCTCTTTCCCCAGAGAGAACAGCAACTTACACCGAGAGGTCGAGCCTCGGCAGGTTTGGCCCTGCATAGTGGCATGCTAACACGCAAGTAACTGGCTAAACCTGACATCATTTTTGTATTGCATGTTCAAAGTCTTCACAAGACGAATTTGTTTTCAATGTTGAGGCAACACGCGTTTGAGTGATGAGTGAACGGTAGGTGTTGGCAGGTACTTGGAGTTACAACTACCTGCTATCGTAAGCCTTTTAGTTTCTAGCTAACTAAGGGGGTAAATATTTCTCTTGAACGTTATATCAAACATTATATCTTCCTATAATAACTAGTAATGTTACGTCTAAACGATCCGAATTACTATATATATAAACCTAAGCACGTAGGCACAATGGGAATTTGTCAGTCAGCCAAATCGCGTTTTAGCTCTATATAACTGGAGGTGTTCTTTCCTAAACTCCGAATTATTATTAACAAAATTGAACATTATCAGGGGGAACAATAAACATCGACAAGGCAAGAGACTCTGGCCATCTTCGGCGATTATAGACAGGTAATTTTGAATTGTGCTGGTGGCAGCAGACAATGTGTTTTAGGGCTTTACTCTATCTTGGTTTTCAGACGGAAGGGGGTGAAGGGAAGAGAGCTGCACCTAATGAAGAAGAAAACACAAGGCTTCGATTGCAGAAATCGTCCCAAATTTCCTGCCATCTTGCTGTGGCCCTCGCACTCTTCCCGCCTTCTTCCTTCTTTCCAATCCTTACTCCCCGCTCCTCTCATGCCTTCCCACTCCCACGTATATCTCGTTTCTTCGAACTCTCCGTTCATCTTCTGAGGGCCGGTATTGAGTTCTTACTATTCTTTCTTAGGGCACCCAGCAGCAGCCTGCTCAATCTTGCTACCCGTCGTTTTCACTACAGCGCAATCCAATCACTTCTCTTTCTTTACGCCCCATTCTTGCGTCGATCACCCGATTTATCGGCAAGGACATCATCGCGCCTGCCCTGAAGGCCGAGAATTCCTCGATTGAGGAGTAACTGTTCCGGACCTGGGGTTAAAGTGTTCCTTTTCCTAATTTGGATTCACTCGTCAAGACTGATGTGTGAGAAATAATCCGGAGGTATGTGCTTTCATTTGCGCCTTTCATCTCACCAGAGAATTGAATGCAGAAAGGAAATGGGTTACGAATTGTCGTGAGCCAAAGATTAATCTTGTTGTTAACTCGTAGCTCGGAAGTTCCGGGCAGTAGTGCAGTCATGTCTAGCAAGAACGACGGGAAAGAGAAAGCTTATGCCCAGGATTGGGGCTTGACCGAGAGGGAGACTAGAGAGCCTCTGTCTTCTTCAAAGTCCCCACGGTCAATCACGCCAAAGGGCCCTATATTCCTCAATCTAGGAGAGGCTCATCAGGCCATTACCTCGAGACTGGTGTCGCGATCCACTGCAAATCACCCTCCTGCCACAGCTCCTCAGCCGCGGTACTTTACGCCCTACCCAGCTTCTGCAGCCACGGGTGTGGAGCGAGCAAAAACACCAATTGAGTCGTCCCCGGTAGTGTCTGGCTTTGAGCTCTCGAGCGCCAGTAATTTTGTCGGAGACTGCCTGAACGAAGATGACAAGTCTGACCCAGCCAGCTTAGCAACCTCAGAAGCTGGTCATTCCACTAAGGACCTACATACTCAATGCTGTGAGCATTCTCTTCATGTTGAGTCATCCGTCAATAAGCGCAGAACTCAGGCCGTCTGTGGCAGCGGTTTGGTGGATGCACATCTCTCAGATTCAGAGGAAAGTCATTCGTGTACCACCAGCAAGGAATCTCAGCTTTCCATGCCTGAGCCAGGGTGTGAACGGATGAGACAATCGAACTCGGTAGAGAGCTCCTTCAGTGATTCCCGGAACTTCAGTTGGCCCGTTTCGAGAGTTCCTTCTGTTCCAGACTTTTACCGGCCGGTAACAGCATTCAACAGCCCGCACCAAGTGAGCAGACTTGAATTGATTTCTACAAATTTAGCAGCCAGCAACCATTCGACTCCAGGCCAGTCAATCAGTAGCAATGCCGACTCAGAACCTGCAATTTACGGCAGGCTTCCTTACTGGCATGACTCCGACAACATACCTAGCCAGGATTACGAAGAGGCCGACGACGGGCACAGGGTAGTCTCCTACGACGCATCTACTGACTCCGACGAGGACCCGTTTCAATACGACCGTGGTTCCTTCACCGTCTTTCTGCAGCCAGGGAGAGAAAGAGACGTGAGCGCTGCGCTTCGTCGCATGAGCACCCGCAGCGCGGCTTCAGTCAGCGGCGATATCGAATACTCGTCCTGTCCGAAGCCCAATACGCCACGTGTTGGTCAAACCACTAACCCCTTTGCCAATCGGTTGCAATTTTACCAAGCTTCTACCGTCAATCATGGTTGGGATGATCAAAAGGTGCCGAGGGAGGTGGGGAATTCTGCCCGGCCTCCCGCCGCGCCACCCAACTCTCCAGTCGAGCCGGCATTTGGTCTCAGCGAATATGTTGAAGAACCGGGAAGCGGTTGTCGCAGACAGGATGTTAACACCCCCATGAACGATGACGCTGATTGGGAGACCATCGCCACCAGCGTTGGCCGGTTCGGCAGTAACAATGCCCTTGCTTCCTCTGGCGGGATGAGCAATAGCCACCATGTGAAAGTCGCAGGAAGCAGCATTGCCGATTACTCGGACACTAGCAGCGTCCATGTGCCTCACTTCGACGCCTCCATGTCCACGGAGCGAATTTTGTTGCAGCCATCCTTGAGGTACATGAACACTTTTAGTGCTCCTAGAGCTCTAGATGACTCTGGGCACCCATTCTTCTCACCAAAACCACGGATCCATCGATTCAATAGCTACCTTCAGAACTCCCGCCGCATGTTCACAGACACGACTACCGGGACGGGTGCGACCTCGGCCCGGAGCGCGCTAGTTGAGAAACTTAGAGCGTCGATTCGATCTCGCAGCGCGAGGAAGTCCGTGCAGCGGTGCGATCAATATCTCGATAACCCGTTGTTTGGATTGGGGTTTGACTCGACGGGATCAATTTCATCCATTTACTCAGATCAAGTCGGTGTCACAGAGAGTGCCCCAGTGGCCAGAAGCGCCCATGAGGGCAAATCCACACCAATATCTGTAAATGAAAATACCTCTGGAATTGTCGTTGTACAGCACGAGAATAAGGGAAAACAAATCCAAGAGATGGACAAGGGTTTGCTGGCATCAACTTTCCCTGGGAAGCCTCCTGCTGCCCATGTGAACGACCAGCATCCCACCAAGCTCTCTCGTTCTCCCGGGCCTATGGACTCATCGACACTGTTTGCATTTCCCTTGATCAGTTTGGAAGAGGCGGCAAGGCGCGCAACAACCAGAATCCAAGATAAAGACAACTTTACCGTCACTAGCGGGGTGAGATCACGGAAGAACTCAAGCACTGTCTCATCAAAGGGAACCCAGAGAACTTCGCCGCCCACCCCTCACATCATGGAGCCCAAGCCCGCTTACGCCCGCCGCCCTACATCTGCCGACATTCTGGGTATTAGAGCAGTGCACGACGGGTCGTCTGTCTACTTACAAGGTACGTAACCTACTATCTCCATTCCATTTCATACCTATCCATTATGCTTACAGTTAACAGACCGTATCGCGCTTGGACACGATAATGTAACGTTCTACAAGAGCAGAGTTCCCTTTGTCCACCGGCGGTCTGCCCTTTCGCGCACCTTCAACCCCATGGCCGACAGCAGCGCCCTGCGGAGTGCCTTCCCTGAAGGTCATCAATCCATCTTTGATATCCCACCCCGCCTCATCGCCCACGACCAGCGCAACACAACAATGAAGAACATGATGGCCAACCTGCACCGTGTTTCTACCGCAATGAAAACCACCCGCTCTCGCACGGATACCAATGCCAGCTCCGGTAAAGGGCGCTATGCCCCCCAGCCCTGTGATAGTGGTAATGACCGCTACTTCTTCCCGACAGACTGCGCCAACGCAGAGGACTACCTATCCTGGGAGGCCCGCTGGCGCCGTCGCATATTATACTTCGCCATGTGTGGGTTGTGCATTTTCCCGTTTATTGCGCCGTTGGTGTATAAGGGTACTTTTGACTCTGCGCTGTCGTGGTATACGCGTGGCGAGACGGGCTCGCTGACGCGCCGGCAGCGGAGGAATGTGCTGGCCGTTGGCGTGGCTTTCAGCGGTATGTGGCTGATCGTGCTGACGGTTTTTATCACAATTGTTGTGAACCGACGGATGGGCTAGTGACACAAGGTGGCACGCATGGCCAGGTCGTTGGGCGTGCTGTGTTCTCTTCTGGTTTAATAAGTTGCCCATTTGGACCAGACGGCTGATCAGGTCCGTTCATTTGAGCAAGGTGCTTGGGTTTGGGCCACTGCGCATTGCTTGAGGTTGGAAAAGGTGAGGATCTTGATTCGGGAGGGTGATCTCGAGTTGTGGATCTGACTGGGTTGGGCGGTAGGGGTCGCTGCATTTGCTTCACGTTGCTTCATTTGGCATCTTCTGGTCCTTGATTTTCGCGCTGCATGGGAGGTTTTGGCATGACATCGCATGGAGTTACGATCAGTGCCCCCGGCAGATGGTGCTTACTTGGAGAACAGACGGTATGAGGAGTAAAGTGTTTTGTTACGATCATATGGGCTACGCCAGGTTCGATTGGTACAAACTACGATGAGTTCAGAAATGACCCACGATGATGCCGCATACCTAATCTGGAACTGGGTGGGGAATGGAAAGTAGCTTGTCTATTTACTTGTCGCTTTTTTTTAATTTATTGTCATTTTGTGTTTGTTGTCGTTGATGGTACTACCCTTGTTGCTAGATTGAGAGTTGGGATGAGAGAATACGTCCGTACAAAAAAAAAAAAAAGGTTATTTTCAGGGGTGGACATGCTGAATGCAACTGTTGGACATGCATGAACATCAAAGGAGAGACTGGCTATATCCTTTTTTCTCCTTGTACCCACTTGAGATAAAAAAAATATAGATATAAACGCAATAACTAACTTTTAATGATTTTATCGACCGCTTTTTCTTGTGTTCTTCCAGGAAAGCAGCGGCCCAGCCTGAATCAGACAATGGGCGGGTATCCACACAGATTTCAAAAACCAGCCCTTCACTTCTCCCCATAAACAATTCCCTTTAACTTTTCCCTTTCACCACTCTCCTCGCACATACCCCGGAAGATACCCGCGTCCCCCTTCTCCCAGAGCTCCTTGGGTGTCCCGAACTCTGCAACCTGGCCGTCGCTCAGCACGAGCACGCGGTCGAAGTCCGCAATGGTGCTCAGTCGGTGGGCAATCACAAGCAGCGTGGCGTCCGTGAACTCCTCGCGGATGCTCCGCTGTATCAGCGCGTCCGTGTGCATGTCGACGGCCGACGTCGCCTCGTCGAGGACCATGACGCGCGGGCGCGAGACGATGGCGCGCGCGAGGCAGAGGAGTTGGCGCTGGCCTTGGGAGAGGTTGAGACCACCCTCAGAAACGGGGGAGGACAGGTTGGAAAAAGGGTTGGTGTTTTTCGGCGTAATAGAGCCGACGGGCGTGGTGGAGCCTGATGATGAGGCGGCGGATGTGTCATTGTTAACGAGGTGGACGCGCTCCAGGCAATCTCGGAGTTCTTCGTCAGTGTGGTGGTCGAACGGGTCAAGATTGGAGCGGATAGTGCCAGAGAAGAGGACGGGGTCCTGCGGAATGATAGCCAAGCGCGAGCGGAGGTCGTGGAGTTTGATCTGAGATACGTCGAGGCCGTCTATGTAGATACTACCCGACCTCGCCTCGAGGAAGCGGAACAAAGCTAAAGTCAGGGATGATTTTCCTGCCCCGGTACGGCCAACAACGCCGATGCGCTCGTTCCGATTGACACTGAAAGTTAGACCTTTAAGGACTGGCGGCAAGTCAGGGGCATATGCGACTACCAAGTCGTTGACTTCGATGCGGCCTTCAGTAGGCCACGCAGCAGGGGGACTTTGGCCGCCAAGCGATTCAGTCGGAAGCTCGGTATACTGTAACGTCGACGTCAGCCCTCTGGTTCTTTCTGCTGGAGTGAACACGCTTACCTCGATGATACGCTCCGCAGCATTCATGTTCAGTTCGACGGTCGCATAAAACCGGATAGTCCACATGACCGAACTCGAGAAGTCGAGTGCGAAGGCGAGCGCAAAGCCCGCCAGCGCAGAGTCGATACCGGGAGTAAGCAGGATGAGAACCGACACGAAGATCGAGAAGAACGAGCCTATCAGTGACATACGCCAGCCCATCCACCGGTTGAAGAGCCAAAGGTACCAAGTTGAAGTAGAGTAATCGTCAATCTTCCGATGCATTCGGTCGACGTAAACTGGGGCCTTGCCAAATGCACGAATGGTAGCAACGCCGGTGAGAGCGGAGCCGAACTGTTCGAAGACAGGCGACTTCGTCGTACTCTCGAGCCGCTTAACAGGCCGGGCAACATGAAGGTAACGGATGGCATAGTAGAGGCAGATTGAGAGAAGGATGAAGGCGAAGAGGACAATGTAGGGTGACACGAAGAGCCCGGCGACGATAACAGCCATGAGGCTCAGGAAGGAGTTTGAGCCGAAACTCACTGCATTGGCTAACTCCGAGTCGATGGTGTTGAAGTCGGCTGTGTAGCGGTTCAAGATGCGGCCTAAGGGCACGGTGTCTAGCCATCGGGTAGGGGCGCGCAGGACAGTGAAGTTAAGCTTCGCAAAAAGCGACCGACTGGCGCGAATCGAGCCGATATAGACGTACAGGTATTTGAGGGTACCGGTGATGGAGGATATGACGGCCAAAGCGATGTAGACGCCGAGATAGAAGGATAGGCTGCCTTGGACCGAGGGAGAGGGCGCGGACATGATGTGTATTGACTGACGGATCCCTTCGGTGTAGGAATATCCATAGGCGCTAGAGCCATTTAGCGAAAACTGTTGATCAGCACCCTGTTCCTCGTAGTTGCCCGTCCATATTTTAAGCCACCATGAGCGTCCTGAAACAGGTCAGTTATCGACTCGACCGAGTTCACCGAACGGTCAGGTCAAGCTCACCAATATGGAATACCTGCACAAGCAGGTAGATACAAAGCGCAAACGCCCAGAAGGAAAATCCACCACTGTCCTTCAGATATGTCCAGTAGACGTGCATTTTGACTGCGCCTCGTTCTCGCCCCTCTTCCTCGACGAACTTCCGAGCCTCTGGAGCTTTGTATGGAGCTTTATTCGGTGCGGCGGGATTCGCACCGTCTTGCTCTCGCTCCCCAACGGAAGAATCTTCTGAGTTAACTGCCGTAGTCAGCTCGTCTGTCTCAATTTCATCGGCTGTTTGCTCGTGACTCCTAATCTTCTGCAGCATGCCTTCCTCGCGCAATTCCGAGAGAAGACCAGCGTGCAGCACGCCGCCGTTGCCAAGCTCCATCAGAAACTTCGCCTTAGCCTCGCAGAGCGCCACATGGTGTGTGACTAGAATTCTCGTTCGGCCAACGGCCAACTCTCCGTTGAGACACTTCTCGAAAATGTGGCGGCCGACGTGTGCGTCAACGGCGCTGAAAATGTCATCCAAGACGAGAATGCCGGCGCGAGAGTAAACGGCCCTAGCAAGTGTGACACGCCACTTCTGACCGCCACTGAGGTTGATACCGTTGGCGCCAATTTCAGTGTTCTCACCGTCGTCAAGCATCTCCAAATCCTTCGTCAAGGCGCAGACATCAATGGTCTTCTTGTATCGCTCTTCATCGAAGGGAAGCCCAAACACAATGTTATCCCTGATGCTGGCGTTCTCAATCCAGGGTATCTGCGCCACATACGCAATAGCGTTGGGAATGATCCAGTTACCCTTATTTGCCTTATCGTCGTGTCGTTCGGACAGCGGTGGCGCTCTCGGAACGTACAGAGCACCCGCCAAGACATCAACCTCACCCAAGATGGCTGCCAGCATCAAACTCTTGCCCGTGCCCGTCTTCCCGGAAATAACGGACAGTTCGCCTTTGGGGAAGGTGACATTAATATTCCGGAGGACGAACCTCTCTGATTCGTCGACAACCTCATCCGTGGGCCAGGCGATGGAGGCATTTTCAAAAGCAACCTCATCAGACTGCTTCGAGGTCGCTTCCAGCTCCGGTGAGTTGAGGTATTGTTCAATACGATCCAAGGAAACCCAGGCATCGAGCAGATCCGTCGTAAGCTCTGGAACAACTGAGAGCGTCATCTCGAGCGACTCGAAGACGCCCAAGCTGACAAAAGCGACCGAGGGAGCGAGCGATCCGTAAATGGAAGCATATACGGCCAGCGAAAGGGCGGCTAACAAAAGTGGACTCGTCACCCAGCAGCCAATCAACATGGTATCGTTCTTGAAGACATCCCAAACGGCGGAGAGCTCCCGTTCCCGAACAGTGCCAATTTTGGCTTCCCATTCGGGCTCCAGTGCGGAGAATTTGATCTGGCGGATGCCTTGCAGCGCCTCGGTGACAACCCCCATCTTCTCATCTCTGACCTTCATGAGACGGTCCTGGGCCGCAGAATACTTCTGGGAGAAGTAGATGTTGATCGGCATAATAGCGACCATGGCAGAAAAGCCAGCCAGGAGCGCCTTCCAACCGAGAAGGTCGAGCAAGAAGGCGAGCGAAACAACGAGCTTGAAGAAACTTGCCGGGAACAGATTCTGATATTGGCAGAAGTCCGACACACGTTGTGTGTCGACCCCAATCAAGTTGACGGTGCTCTGCTTGCTCTTCATGAGTTCTTCCGATTTGTCCTCTTCAACCCCCGCTTCAGGCCTGTCCGGCGCGGTTGATGCTCCCGAAGACTCGGTATTTCTCTCCTCCAAACCCTTTTTCTTGGTTTTATCAGCGCCTTTCACATCTTTCCTGCGCATCGATTTCTCAAAAATGAGAGCCGACAGCTGAGCACGAACGGGAATCTGGAGATCGGCACACGCGAGCCACCATACGTAGGTTTCAATCCACCCCTGGGAAATCATGGCGACGCCGAGCCAGAACACCCACATCCAGGCTTCCATTCCCTGCCCGCTGCCGGGCTCGCGGGCCTCAAGGTACCTCAGAAGCTGTAGGATGACCCATTGTGGACCAAAGTTGAGGATCGAGGAAATAAAGGTAAGGAACCACTGCGACGTCAAAGGCTTAATATGTGCCCATACCAGGGCCAGCCAGAGGCGTTTCCCAGCGGTCTTTTGCACCCTCCAGCTAGCCGATACGGCGGCGGCGCGGAAGAAGCGGCTCGGCCGTGGGAGGTCCAATAGATCCAGATCCTTTTTCGTTGAGGCGAGCTCGGGAAGATTGGATGCCCAGGACCATGTGAATCGGCTGAAGGCGGATGCTGTCCGCATGCGATCCACCAGCTCGCCCTGATAAAAGACGTCGGGCCGCCTCGGAATGCAAAGGGCTGAGATGGCGAGTGATATTCCCGAAACCAACTCGACAACACGGAGAGTAAGGGACACAGGCGCCGAATGCAACAGACTCCCGCCTATTGTAGTTGCCTGGGAGAGGAGGATGCCGGCCAGGAGTGCGGCGGAGAAGAAGAGATAGATGCCGAGATTATAGGCCTGAACTGAACTCCTGCTCGAAGCCAGAGCGAAGGCCTGGAACAGGAGAAGAGCCTGGATACGGTATCATTAATATTTCGATGGCCATGGTATAGGGCTGTTACAGGCCGTTTGACTTACCCAGGCCGCTGTAACCAGACTGCTCGTCAACAGTCCCCGGTCAGCGGCGGGTGCTGATATGACCAAAAGGGCAATGGAGACGGCGAAGCCGGCGCCCGCCGAAACCACGGCAAATGTTTTGGAAAGTTTGGCCGAGTAGGCCTTCAGCGACTCAAGCGATGCCTTTCCGTCGCCATCCTCGTACGTGTCTTGGTGAGCATCTCGCCTGGTGAGGCGGCTTACGGTGCTGCCGAGAGCAGGGACCGAACAGACTCCGATGACAGCAAGTCCTGTTCCGATAACCTTCAGCATCGAGTCGGAGTCATTCAATGGCATTGCTAGCCCGCAGGGGAATGGACTAAAGCAACCCGACGACCTCGATGGAGAATTTTGTGTCCCGGGTTTTCGGCGCTGACGTGCTCTCTCCGAGAGAGCGTGTGGGGGTTTGGCACCGATTCCTCGAGATCAATACGACGTACTTCGTAGATATTCTAGGATTTAGTAGATGGCACCAATTCCTCCTGTTGGCGATCTGGAGGAAAGGAGCCAACTATCTTTGGTCGCAGTTCAACGACAACAGAAAATCGAGTGAGTGCAGAAGCTTGGGAAGAAGCCAGAGTGAAGACCGAAGACTGAAGGAACCAGCAAGAACAGAAATAGAGAGGACTGGATGATATGAGAGAAATGCGGGCTCAGACAGCCGTGACCTTGGACACCAGGTACGCAAGAATGGACTCTTTCTATCAACGATATCTCTGCCCGCCTGGGCTGGGGTGAAATGGCGGGGAGCCGCGAGTTCCTCAGTTTCACCTCCATGTTGACTCACGCGGCGAAGGGCGCAGATTGTGGTGGGATGGATTGCCTTGCGTATCTGTGGTGATCGGAACCGATTCGCCAATCCTGGGTTGTTGCATGCGGTCAGCTTTTGCTGGGCACCTTCCAAACTCAGCAAGGCCGGCATTTCGCGCTTTCCGGGGGCGAGTCACCTCATCCAAAAAACAACTCAACTTGAGTCGGTTTTTTCCCTCCGTTGAGTAACTAAGTAGGCAAGATAACCTTTAAGTTCCGATTACCACGTGAGGACAGGCGCTATATCGTGAATCAATCGACTGAGTCGCGCGTGCCTTTGCACCCCAAGGGCCCCTCAGTTTAGTTTACGAATTACAAAGTAATGATGCGGTTTAATCTGACCGGCGCTGGGCAAGAGCAACGACCAGAAGGTTGAGAGCACGGGCCAATGAGAGCGCAGGGGTTAGCTTTAATTCAAGCTCCTTCGCACAGCACACAGTACGAACACTCAGTATGAGTACACGTGCACCGATTCGTACCTCAGGTGTTGCACTGCTGCATAGAGAATCGACGCGGTCAATTGGCCTCGTTATATCCACGGCTGGACCCATGCGCAATACGCTTCGTCTTCAATTCTGAAGGACCCAACAACTCTCCGATTGCCAACTCGACCTCCTCGATCTGACCTTCGCCCCGTCTCCGCTGTTTCACCACCACGCAAACCAACAGCGCCTCTTGACCGGGGGGGCGGGTCGTGATTTAAACGCTGCCGCCAATTCCTAATCGATCGGTACCGTGGACGAGTCGGATCTCGCGCTGCCTCGATATCAAACCAATAACTGACCGCCCACCCGACGCAATCCTAGCTCTCAAATCGCGACGACGCGTCGGAAGCACCGGAGCCAACCCTTTTTCCCATGACCACAGCTCTACAGCCACACCGTCCTCAAGATGAAGGCGACTCCGTTGATCATAAATTGGCACCACGATAATAACAACCCCTACCCGATTTACTCTGCCCACTTTGAACCCAACGGCAAAGGCCGCCTCGCTACGGGTGCCGGAGACAACAATGTCCGGGTAAGTTGGTGTAGCATCGCGGAGTTGTTCCCCGCTCGTGCTAACGCGGCGGCAGCTGTGGAAGATAGAAGAGGATGGCGACGGTCAAAAGGTCGACTACCTAGCGACCCTCTCCAAGCACACCCAAGCAGTCAACGTAGTCCGCTGGGCGCCAAAAGGTGAGCCTGAACCTGGGACGGGGAACATTCTCTCCGACGCCTCCGAGATACCGATCCATTGACACCCACTAGGCGAGGTCCTTGCATCTGCTGGCGATGACGGGAACGTGATATTATGGGTCCGATCGGAAACCCACCACCCAACCTTTGGCTCCGAGGGCCTGGACGACAAGGAGACGTGGCGGACGAAACACATGTGTCGGTCACTTGGGACAGAAATATATGATCTGGCTTGGTCCCCGGATGCTGCATTCTTCATCATTGGAAGCATGGATAACGTTGCGCGGATTTACAATGCCGGAACAGGTGGGCGAGCTCGAGAAAACACCTCTGGCAGGCCTTGCTGACTGTCATGTCAGGAACCCTCGTGCGCCAAATTGCCGAACACAGCCACTATGTCCAGGGCGTAGCGTGGGATCCGTTGAACGAGTTCATCGCGACGCAGTCATCCGACCGGTCTGTACACATCTATTCCCTCAGGACGAAGGACGGTCAGTACACTCTTCACAACCACGACGACAAGCCGTCAAAGCTCGCCAGCCACGCCAAGACAGACCTTCCCCCTCGGCGGATCTCCTCTAGCAGCCCAGCCCCGCCTGATATAGGATATCGGTCAGTCCTTGCGGCGGTGGATGCTGTACCCGGCGTCGCGGTCGGCTCACCTGTGCCCTCAGCCCCGGGAACGCCGACGTCGATTGCACTACCCATGAACCCGCCCAGCGTTATCACGCATAGCAGGCGGACCTCGTTCTCATCGAGGCGTTCGGTTTCCCCCGCTCCGTCCATGCCGCTTCCGGCGGTCATGCCTATCGAAGCCTCGCCGAAGCCGCACCACAGCAGCATGAGCATGGGCATGAAGAATGCGAGTTTGTACGCCAACGAGACCCTGACCTCGTTTTTCCGGAGGCTCACGTTTACTCCTGATGGGAGCCTTCTTCTCACACCTGCCGGACAGTACCAAACCCAGCATCAGGTGGACGGTGCGAAACCCACATACGAAGTTATCAACACGGTCTACATCTACACGCGGGGCGGCATAAATAAGCCTCCCATCGCGCATTTGCCTGGACATAAGAAACCGTCGGTTGTGGTGCGGTGTTCTCCGGTCGTATACACCCTGAGGCAATCTCCCCCGGTGACCAAAAACATCACTATCGACACTTCATCTGCCGAGGAGCCAATTCCATCGCTCCCAGAACCTCTCTCGAACCCTCCACCGGCAGCGTCGGTCATGGACCCGCCGCCGCCGCCGCCGCCGCCGCCGCCGCCGTCCGCGGCTGGGGTAGAAGGCTCTACTTCTGATTCAAAGCCATTGAGCTTGGAAACCGGCGTACAAGGCCAGGGGCCAAAATCCGTCTTCGCATTGCCGTATCGGATGGTGTATGCGGTGGCAACCCAAGACTCGGTCCTGTTGTATGACACGCAACAACACACGCCCATCTGCGTTGTGAGCAATCTTCATTGCGCTACGTTTACGGATTTGACTTGGTACGTTCCTTTTTTTTTTTTACCTTTTTTCCCCTTTTCTTTTTCCTTTCTTTTCTTTTTTTTTTTTTTTTTTTTTGGTTGTTGGCGTTGAGTTTTGCGTTACCGAAAAGAAATGCTAATTCGTTACAGGTCAAGCGATGGCTTGACACTACTAATATCATCGTCGGACGGGTTCTGCTCAACGCTCTCGTTTGCTCCGGGTGAACTAGGCACCGTCTATACTGGAGAAATCGGGCCTCCAAAGCAGCCCGTGATGAACGCGTCCAGCCAGAATACGCCGGCACCAACGCCCACCTCCGTGTTCGCCCCACCTTCGCCGTTTCCGAACGGCTCACATCACAGACACCGAGATTCTGCCAGTTCGCTCACAGCACCATCGCCGCCGACGGTAACGGCCTCCTTCGTCAATCCGCGGGCAGGGTCGCCGGCGCGGTCGAGCCCGAATACGGCGTGTCAGACGGGCGTGCTTAGCAATCCACCCCTCATCGCCGGACAGGTGCCCAGCATCGCGGCCACAAATTCGAGCAAAGTTGTAGGTCTCCCAATCACAACGCCTCCCGAGACCCCGCGGGCCTCGTTCACCGCCGGATCAACGGGCACAAAGAGGGACACGACCGAGGGTGAAACGGAAGAATCAGCAGGTGGAAAGCCCAAGCGTAGGCGGATTGCGCCGACGCTGGTCACGCAACCCAGCAACGACGGCGAGGAGCCCAAAGCGTGAATCACTGCGAGACTCAGGGACAAGTCGGGGTGGTTGCAGGGCGTGTAGGATACAAAGTATATGAAGGCAGGATGGCGTTGTGGCAAGGAATACGCGGGGAACTGGAATCGGTATAGGTATGGGTCTGTCTGTCTGTCCGACTTTCTTGGCTGGAAACGGACTAGCAAAACATGGCATTACGCAGTCTGTTGCTCCTACTGGCCGACGAGGTTTATATGCATCTGGGCGCTGCTGGCACGGGAAGCGATTGGTATTCTTTCGAGTTGTGCTCGGTTTGCCATCTGTAACTCTGAGAATGAGGGCACGAGATGATGTTCGAGGAGGCAGAATCGAATTATGAACAGTCCAAAAGTGTCCGCACACATATGGCAGTGTCAGCGGGCATTGACAGGGGATCACACAGCAGCCAACCCAGCCATTCTTCGAATGTTTGCCCCTGGAATTGGAGCAGGTAGGCGGCACTGGCAATCGGCTCTAAACGGCTCAAGCAGCCGAGCCGGAGCTGGGGCCTTGTCGGAACGGGTAAAGCGGAGCAGGGCGGCATGCGGGGAAGCGGAGATGGCGGGTTTCCCCACACATCACCTGCCGCGCCCGCTATCTTATCACTTACACAAGACGTCTAATACATAGACCGCTGCAGCAAGTGCATTGCACTTTTTATGCTGCTGGAAACTTGAACTTCCCAATCACTCGAGACATTTTCCCGATTGGCACAGGCGTCGTTGCCAACGTGAGTTGCCAACGGTACGTGCAGCCTCGAGTTCATATTCTGTCCCTGAATCTTTCTTCTGGCCAGAGTGCAAGCACTCAAACCGTCAATCAATTCATTCACACTCCCACTTCTCATCTCACCAGCATCTGCTTGACTTTCCCAAGTTGCGTTGCAAAAGGAATTGCTATAAGAAACCAACGAGGAAAAAATTGAGTAAACATGTTTCTCCTCGACTACCTGCAACACCGGCGCGATTGCCGACTCAAACAGGTCGAGCGCGCCGGCCTCATCGCCTCCCTCCCAGCGCCCTACCATGACCCGCTCACCGCGTCCGACAAGGAAACCCTCACGCAGCCTATCGAGAGCCTAGTCGCCTCGGTTCATGCGGGAGGAACCACCACAGCCCTCTCGGTCCTCCGCTCGTACGGCAAGTTGGCGCTCAAGGCGCACGCTCGCACCAACTGCCTGACCGAGATCTTGCTCCCTTCCGCTGAGTCCTGGCTTTCCTCGTCCTCGTCGGAGGGGCTTGAGCAAAGCGCGGATGGCAAGGAAAATGGAAACAAGGAAAACAAGATTAATCTCAAGGGCCCACTGGCGGGGGTGCCGGTTAGCCTCAAGGACACGGTGATCGTGGGCGGGTACGACGCGACGGTGGGGTACAGCTCTTTTGTAGGCCGGCGGGCGGTGGTGGACGGGCCGATGGTGCGCTTGCTCAAGGACGCGGGTGCCGTCCCTTACGTCAAAACCAACCTGCCCATCACGCTGCTCAGCTTCGAGAGCGCCAACGACGTCTGGGGCCGCACCCGTAATCCGCACAACGCCGCCTACTCGGCGGGTGGCAGCACGGGAGGCGAATCGGCGCTGCTGGCGCTGGGCGGGCGCATTGGCATCGGCAGCGACGTTGCCGGCAGCGTCCGCGTCCCGGCCCACTTTGCGGGATGCTACTCGATCCGCTGCTCCACGGGCCGCTGGCCCAAGGTCGGAATCGCAACCAGCATGCCCGGGCAGGAGGGTGTGCCGAGTGTGTACAGCCCAATGGCGAGAACCCTGGACGACTTGACATACTTTGCGCGGGCGGTTCTCGGGGAGATGAAGCCGTGGCGGTACGACTACACTGTGCACCCGCTGCCGTGGAGGCGGGGGGTGGAGGAGGAGTTTGGGGACTCAGGGAAAGGGAAGAGGAAGTTGAGGGTCGGGGTGCTGCGGACGGATGGAGTGGTCGATCCGAGCCCGGCGTGCGCGAGGGCGCTCCGTATGGCGGAGGAGGCGCTGAAGAGGGACGGATGCGAGGTGGTGGACGTGGAGGGCGCGCCCGATATGTATGAGGGGCTGCGGCTTGCCTCGCTACTCCTAAACGCGGACGGCTGCCAGATGTTTGAGTCGTTCCGGCGTCCTGGGGAGTGGCTTGACGCCGGGGCGTCGCAGCTGCGGGGGTTGGCCGCCTTGTGGGCCCCCTTCAGGTACCTGTATTACCTGTGGGTGAGGTACGTGCGCGGGGACCGTGTCTGGGCTGGGTTGGTCCGGCACTGGCGGGCGCACTCGGCGTATGAGAACTGGAAGCTGGTTGCCCAGAGAGAGCTGTACCGAGCCGCGTGGTTCGAGTGGTGGAACGAGCAGGGACTGGATGTCATTATCACGCCCCCAAACGCAACACCCGCGGTGCCGCACGACGGCATGCGCGATGCCGTCAGCAGTTGCGGCTACACTTTCCTGTTTAACCTGGTAGGTTTGAAACATGTCATTCCGTTTATCGTGATGGCTGAAGGGCTTACGGCGGACCGATACAGCTCGACTACTCGGCCGGGGTGCTCCCCGTGACTCATGTGGACAAGACGTTAGATCGGCTACCCGCCTCCTTCAATCTAAAGAAGCTGAACGGGGTGGCTCGCGGGGCATACAAGCACTACGACGCCGAGCGTATGCACGGGCTCCCCGTGGGCGTGCAGGTGGTTGGCAGGCGGCTGGAGGAAGAGAAGGTGCTGGCGATCATGAAGAGGCTTGAGGACGCACTCGGAGAAGACAAGTACCGGCTGATTAGTCTGGATGACCTGGACTAGCCAGTTGTCCAAAGAACTTAAGTCGTGACGCTCCAAGGTGCGGCAAGGGGCGGGCCCAGGGCTATCGGAGAGAGAGGTTATGTGACGGTTGGATGATGAGCCATGCTTCGGAGCGAGCTGTGATTGAGTCGTCGGCAATATTGTGACATGGCCTCTATCTCGGGTTGCTATTTCTGTTGAATATGTCATCATTGTCCCTCGTCCATCCCAGGTAAGCATAAGTAGTGGCTGCCCCTGGTGCGCCGACATCGGCGACTGAACCCAGGCTTACATCCATGGCAGCGCAATGGCGACTTACACAATACGGTCAGCCGCGGTGTTTGAGCCTTACTTTAACGTGTATATAAAGAGCCTGGAATCCCCAGTTTCCCCCGCACGTCGTTCCTACACAGCATTGATTTCTCGTTCTCCGAAGAGCATAACATGGCAGAGCAGCAGGACAACTGGTCTTCTGAGGTAGGTGGTGCTGGTCTGACCCGTTATACTTGCCCCTTCTCTTCTACATTCAATGCCACTGACAAGAAGCAGGCCTACCAAAATGCGGCATCCTTCGTGCCCAAGCTGGCCACTAAGGTCATGCAATGGCTGGACCCGCAGAAAGACGACGTGATCCTCGACGTCGGCTGTGGAGGTGAGCATTCTCAATCCGGGATTTTCGGTTTCAGTAGTCGATGTCCCGGCCCCCAGTGCAGTCCTGCAAACCACCAGGCTTAGACTTTACTTACATTACTCGTTAGACGGCGTTCTTAATGTGGAAATGGCTCGAGCCGGTGCCCGCGTCCACGGCATCGACGCCTCCCCCGCCATGATCGCGGCAGCAAAATCAGCAGCTGAGTCCGCCAGTGTCGCAGACAATTGCAGCTTTGAAGGTGTGCCTCCGGACCTCTCCATTGACCAGCTTATACGTCCCGTTCCTCTCTCCCCACTCATAAACGACATTAACTCACCTCCTCATTTTTTCACAGTCCTCGACGCAACCAAGCTCCCATCAGCCGACCACCTCCAGCGCGCAAAGTACACCAAAGCTTTTTCCAACGCGGCGCTGCACTGGATTCTCGCCACGGGCCCGCCGGAAACGCGCGAGGCTGTGTTCCGCGGGGTGCGCGACGCCCTGGCCCCGGGTAGCCCCTTCGTGTTTGAAATGGGAGGCCCCGGCAACGTCGCCGAGGTGCGGGCGGCGCTGCTGTCGGCTGTGGGGCGGCGGGTCGGGATAGAAAGGGCAGCAAACGAGGCGGACCCTTGGTTCTTCCCGGACGAGGAATGGGTGCGCGAGATTTTGGAGGTGCGAGTGGGCGGGTGGAAGGTAGAAAGGATTGAGTGCGAGTGGAGGCCAACGCAGGCCGACAAGGGCGGGGTCGAGGGGTGGGTGCGGCTGATGGGGAAGAAGTGGTTCGAAGTGCTGCCTGAGGAGGAGAGGGAAGAGTGCATTCGGGAAGTGATTGAGGTGCTCGAGGTGATCTGCAGTCTGCCCCGGGGAGGGCATATGCTGAGCTACGTCAGGATGAGAGTGGTTGCAAGGAGAATTTGAGAATTAGGAATCAGTGGCACTGCTAGAAAGTTACGTCCTTTCTATCAATCAAATCTTCCAATAAATTCGAGTTTTCATGAATGGAAATATTACTTGAGGGGCGAACTTTGCTTCACTTGAAGCGAAAGAAGGTGCTCTAGGACCTCTTGGACCTTTTAAGTTATCTGGACGTAAATCAGCCTCGATAAACACAAAGCTAGCCAAATCAGGCAGTACCTTGACGGCCAATCACTTTTCCAAGAGCTGACCGGGGGGCATGACGTTGCTCTGGCGCCGAGACCACCCGCGATAAGGATAACGACCCTTTCTCAGGCCCAGCTTTTCAACCTTCAACACAGGCACTCAGTTGAGAGCACTTCATTGGCTCCGCCTTCAGAACAACGCCCCCCCCCTCCTCTCATCCGCCTAAGTCGATGCAAACAACACTGCGAGCTTCATAACCACCGTGGCCATCATGTCTGCAGACGACCAAGCTTTTTTAGACGTCGTATGACTGAACCTTCCTTTCCGCCTCGCGTGATTCCGAGTCACCCACTGACACACGCATCCATCATCAATCTAGCTCTCGTCCCTGCCAAACGACATCCAAAAATACTCCCGAGATGTCGCCGACTACGTTGACAGACACGTCGACCAAATAGCTGAAACATTACGAGATGCCCTCGCCAAATCACAGTGGGTGCCCGAGCAGTTCCGGCCACGGCCGCCTCCGCCGCGTACGATCGTAACCGTGCCGGTGGGCGCCCTCGAGAAGGTTCAGGACTGGATCTCGAGGCACAAGATTTTGGTCAGCTTCATTGCTGTGACCACCGGCGTTGTCGCTTACCGGACATATCGGAATACTGCACGATGGCGGAAGACCCGGCGGGCACGCCGCTCCCGCAGCGGCGGAAGGATGGACGTAGTGGTCATCGCCGGCTCACCGGGCCTACCGCTGACGAGGTCGCTGTCGCTCGACATGGAGCGGAAAGGCTTCGTTGTGTTCATCGTGTGCAACAGTCATGAGGACGAGATCATGGTTCAGAACCTAGCGCGGCCCGACATTCGGCCGTTGAGCATCGACATCACCGATGTATGCCCCCCCCCTCCTTCTCTTCATCTCGCAATAACGACGCTGGGTCGTTGTAAGCTAATCCTTGACAGCCCCCAAGTGCTGGCAATTCTATCGACGCGTTCGCCCGCTACCTGCAGTCTTCTCACGCCGCCATTCCCAACGGCAAGCGGCACCACCTCCTGCTCAAAGCCGTCATCCTCATCCCGTCGCTCAAATACGCGACCTCACCCATCGCTACCATTCCGCCATCGAGTTTTGCCGACCTCTTCAACACCCATCTCCTCCAACCGATTCTCACAATCCAGGCCTTCCTCCCGCTTCTCACCACCCGCGTCGCCCCGCCGTCAGAGAAGGAAAGGCCAAACCCCAAGGTGCTCGTCTTCACGCCCTCCATCATCTCGTCCATCAACCCGCCGTTCCACGCGCCCGAGGCGACGGTGTGCTCCGCGCTGTCGGCCTTTACCGAGGTGCTCACGGCCGAGCTGCGCCCGCTCGGGATTCCTGTGACGCACGTGCAACTGGGCACGTTTGACTTTGCGGGCTTCACGCCGGCGGCCAACTCGCGCCTGGTCCAGCCCCACGGCTTGCTGACGGCACCTCCGGAAGATGCCGAATCGCTACCTTGGCCCGACTCGGCGAGGCACGCGTACGGCAAGAACTTTGTCTCGCAGTCCAGCTCCGCCATCAGCGCCGGACGGATCCGCGGCTTGCGTGGCAGCTCGCTCAAGGAGCTCCACAACGCCGTGTTTGACGTAATTGATGGGTCCATCACGAGCGGCACTGTACGGGTCGGGCTCGGGGCCAGCGTCTACGGGTTCGTCGGGCGCTGGGTGCCCAGGGGGCTGGTATCGTGGATGATGGGCATCCGAAAGGTGGACGAGCTGGCGACGTGGCAAGGCACCACCGGCTCGTCAGCATTCGGCAGCCCCAAATCTTCGGGGAGTGACGCGCCAGGGGGGGACTCGTTCGTCGCGGTGCCGCCCCTCGAACATGTCGCCGACGCGAATGTATGGAGGGAGGGCTGATGGGGCGAAGGGGAAAGAAAACCTGGTAATGTGCAAAAATAATGGGCATAGACTTTTACACATGTTGATGACAGGGCCGGTGCCGGCACACCTCGCTCAGTACACACAACTCACGACTCCCAATATAAAGAGTACGATATGGATCAAGAGAAAAGCATGTTGTCATATATGAATAGCCTTACCGTCTGTAGGCATGCTTTCCCGCTCCCTGTTTCTGTGATGTTGCGTCGATCAGTGTCCCCTTCCCCTGAACCGGCCGCCCTTCCCCCTCCACCTGCCTCCGCGCCCCCCGCCAAACCGATCCTTATGCCGGCCGTCGTGGCCCCGCTCGCCATCCCTTCCTCCCCTCTCCATCTCCCGTTCCCGCTGCATCTCTCGTTCCCTCTCCCTCTCCCTCTCTCTCTCCCTCTCGTCCGCCGCCGCTGCCCTGCCATCCTCCTTGGGCTTCTCCTCCTTGGCCGTGGGCTTCTCGAGCTCGCCCTCGGCGACCCATTTGGGGTGGGCACCGAGACGGCAGGCGCGGCCGTCGGGGCAGAACCCCGCAAGGTAGTAAGGGCAGAGACGGCGGCGGACGTGGCGCTTATCGCAGCGGGGGCCGAGGGGGCAGAATCCCCGGTCGTAGTGGGGGCAGGGCGGGAGGCGGGAAGACGGGTCGATGTGCAGGTATAGGCACTCGTCGCCGTTGCTGCAGTAGCCGTTGCGAACAAAGAAATTGCACTCGGGCATTTTGCGCAGGTTGTACTCGTGCAAGAACTCGCACGCCTCGCCCTTCTTGCACAGGCCCCGCAGCCAATGCTTGCACACTAGCGAGCCGAAACCGCCGCCGCCGCCGCCGCCTGCTTCACGTTGAGAGGCCGGGTGTCCTGCTGGCGTGGTGTGTCGGTCCGGGCAGTGCGACTTGAGCGGGCACGAGCCCGAGAGGTAGGCCTTGCAGATCGGGCGGTCGGCGGGGAGGCTGTGTTGGTAGGTACGCTGGAGGAAGGGCGTGAAGGTAAAGGTGTAGCTCGGAGCGGTATGGTTGAGGAGCTGAGAGGCTACGCGGGAGGTGGGTTCGCTCGCCCGAGAGGTGTCGGTCGTCGCCATGGTGGCAGTTGCTTGTGGATGGTCTAGGCAGTAGTCGTACTTTCTCTTCCTTTCTCTTTTTCTTTTTTTCCTTTTTTTCCTTTTACTTGTTCCCTCTTTTCTTCGATTTTTCTCCTCCCAATTTCAGGATTGTGTTGAGTGCTATACTTCTGGTTTATGGGTATCGTGGTGATGGAGGACAACTTGGAGGATAAAATCCAACTTGCATGTGTCGTTGTTATGGAGCTTGAAGGTGCTTTTTGAGCTGTGATGTCGGTCGCGCTGAGATTGACAGGGACCCGCGCAGCGCCGCGTTCTCGGTTGTGCCAAGAGCTATAGTCAAGTTCCAAGTGGGCCAGGGTGAGCAGCCAATCAACGCTCTCGTACAGTTCAACGACCTTACCTCGGCTCGGCCCCGCGACCTTGGCAGCTTGGCCGTCTTTTTGGCAGGAAACCAGGGGCGATGCGTATAAGACGGGGTAGTCTGGGGTAACAAGATCCGAAGCTGCCACTTAAACCAGTTTAGCTACTTCTGAGCTTCATTGGGACTTTCTATTTTACGTGCTTTACAGGCATTTGATTTTTCTCGGAATTTTGTTTCTTTGTTCCTGATATCACCCTTTTCGTCGTGTTGTTACATACTATTTCTCGAACTTCAAGATGAGGGGCATTCAGTTGACGCAGTATGTCAAGGTGGGCATAACCATTTCACCAATTGGCGACAACGTGCACCACTGACACCAATAGGCTCCCCACGAGCTGCAGGTAACGGAGCTCGCAGACCCCAAGCCGGCCCCTGACGAGTATCTCATCGAGGTTCACGCCGCGGCGACAAACTTCTTTGACATCCTGCAAATCCAAGGCAAATATCAGCATCAGCCTCGTAAGGAGTTGCCCGCAAAACATCCTGCCTATCACCCAGCTAACTTAACACGGGCAGCTTTCCCTTGGATCTCTGGTGCGGAGTTTGCGGGCGTTGTGCTGGCCACTCCTGCCAACTCCAAGAACCCCAAGTTCCCCGTCGGCTCTCGCGTCTTCGGCGCCACCCAGGGCGCATATGCCACCAAGGCGGTCGCCAAGGAAGCTAGCATGCTGCCGGTCCCGAAGGGATGGAGTTACAAGGAGGCCGCTGGTCTTTTCGTGACGGCGCCGACTAGCTACGGTGCCCTGGTGGTCCGCGCCGGGATCAAGGCTGGCGACTATGTCCTGATCCACGCCGCTGCGGGGGGCGTCGGCCTTGCTGCTGTTCAGGGTGTGTCATCATCGCTACGACCTACCCACCTGGCCGAACCAGTCATGCTAACTACCTAATGACCCGCAGTCGCCAAGGCCTTTGGTGCGACCGTCATCGCAACGGCTGGCACGCAGCGCAAACTCGAGGTAGCCAAGTCTTTCGGGGCCGATCATGTCGTCGACTACCGGGATCAGAAGTGGCCCGAGATTGTAAAGAAGCTGACGCCCAAGGGCCGGGGCGTCGACATTGTCTACGACCCCGTGGGCATGGTCGACAAGAGCACAAAGTGCACGGCCTGGAATGGGCGCATTTTAATTGTCGGGTTCGCTGCGGGCACCATCGAGAAGGTGGCCATGAACAAGGTGCTCCTTAAGAACATCAGCCTGGTGGGCATTCATTGGGGGCAGTATGCCGTCCACGAGAAGGAGACAGTTGTCACGGTGTGGCAGGGCATCATGAAACTGATTGCCGAAGGCAAGTTCCGAGGTACCGAGTTCACCGACAAGGAGTTTGTCGGATTGGAGGCCGTGCCTGACGCACTGAAAGCGCTGGGTAGTCGCGAGACGTGGGGGAAGGTTGTTGTTTCGGTGCCGCAGCAGGGACAGAGCAAGCTGTAGATTGGAACCGAGCAAAGGCAGAAAAACTAGAAACTCCATACGTAGCGTAGTTGGCGTAAATGCGCAAACACTGTTTAACTGCAGAAGTCAGGACCCGACTGGCATTGCATTGAACTATCAAACCCTAACCCGTAGTCAGGAACCGTAGTGTAACTGGGGAACCCCCTGCCCGCTTTTGCCCCTCCATGACCTTTTTTTGGGGGACCAAAAAGCCCCGCGCTCGCGATTTCTGGGGGCGACCCTGGCTTAGTCAAACGCCGCTCTGGTTTGGAATCACCAGTCGAGAATCGAAAATTTAGGAGTGCCCCAGAAGCACCGAATTCGCTCGCCTGCCGCCCACCCCGTGCCCAGCACCGCGCCGACCGACAACCGTGACAAAAAAGCCGTGCCCCACCCCCAACCGTCAAGCTGTTCGCCTCATACTTAAGACGCACCCTCCGCTCCAGCGCTACCGGACTTTCCGTAGCTGCTGCCGCAACGCTCTCGCAAAAGGGAAGCCCGTTCTACCAGAGCGAAATCCAGACAATCACAAAGCGGAGGATGCATAGCAAGGTCGTCATCATCGGCTCCGGGCCGGCCGCCCACACGGCGGCCATCTACCTGGCGCGCGCCGAGCTGAAGCGTGAGCATTACCCTTTTCTCTCCCCTCCCCCATCCCCTTCTCTCCGTCTCACTTCTTCTCTCCGTCTCACTTCTTCTCTTCATCTCACTTCTTCTCTTCATCTCACTTCTTCTCTTCATCTCACTTCTTCTCTTCAT